>JAUTBT010002534.1:0-10057 GCA_032361225.1 Lepetodrilus schrolli | reverse complement strand
AGAGAGAGAGAGAGAGAGAGAGAGAGAGAGAGAGAGAGAGAGAGAGAGAGAGAGAAATACTGTTGTCTCACCCATTGTTTCTAAAGATAAAAACGCCGACGCCGTTTACAATATAACGGAGTGCACTCAGTTATAGGATGCAGACATCTGCTTGCTACACTCAGATATACAGTAGGTGCGATGTAATACAGAAGCATGCTAATCTAATCTACAATTAAAGCAGTTTAGCAAACTAGTTTAAACGTTCATAGCTGTTTGGGGGTTCAGTTAGAAAATGACCTTCGTGTAGTTTCTTCTAAATCTTGCTCCGGCTTCAGAAAACTAGCTAGTTATGATACAATTTGTTTTACCTCACAATTAGGAAGATAAATCGTCGTTTAATCAATATATATGCCTACGTCGTGGGTACACTATGCTCGGTAAACAACTACACAATTTGCAGCGGCATGATTGCTGTTTTGCTGGAATATCCTAATGGTTATGCCATTATAACCAGCTCTGTATAGCAGGATTAACGCATTCCTCGCGTCGTTGCCAATTGCAACTTGGCATAGACATCTATCATACATCTTCCGTAACCGTAACATTCTTTGAATAGTTTCAACTTACTGGAATTTATATGTGATATTTACGAAAACTGCCATACAAATAGATGTTTACCTGAGGGACAATCCTCAATTAAGATTAATGCATATGTAAATTTAGATACATAGTAGTAGTCTAATTAAGGCATTAATTGGTCGAGTTCATTTCTGCAATGGATTTCCAAACCTATGGTCAACGGCGCCTACCGACCGCAACTGAGAGAGAGAGAGAGAGAGAGAGAGAGAGAGAGAGAGAGGAGAGAGAGAGGAGAGAGATAGGGAGGGAGGGAGAGAGAGGAGAGAGAGAGAGGGAGGGAGGGAGGGAGACTGAAAGAGAGAGTGAGAGAGAAAGCGAGAGAAAGAGAGAGAGAAAGAGAGAGAGAAAGAGAGAGAGATAGGAGAGAGGGAGGGAGGGAGAGACTGAAAGAGAGAGTGAGAGAGAAAGCGAGAGAAAGAGAGAGAAAAATAGAGAGAGAGAAAGAAAGAGAGAGATAGAGAGAGAGAGAGAGAGAGAGAGAGAGAGAGAGAGAGAGAGAGAGAGAAAGAGAAAGTGAGAGAAGGTATGTTTGGGTGAAATTGGGAAACATTGCTAATGATAAATATATAGATTGATAGAACGTATAATAGTATGAACATTGTCAACGGAGGTCTACGCTTCGGAATACGTTGATCTGAATTCAAGATATTTCAATAAACATAACATGTATACTATCCTTGCAACATCTTTAAATTAATTATGTCTAACGGTACGACATGCCTACTTGACTTCATAATTTCCATTGTCTGACCAGAGTTCATGTGATGTTTCTAGAGATGAGTGTACGTTTTAGAGAGGTTTCGAGAGCGCTATACTATTCAGAGCAATGAGGTGAGGACCGAGTTATGATCGGACGACTATTAACTAATATCCAGAATAAACTGAACATTTATTTGATTCGAACCCACTTCGATAGAGCGAGACGAAGTAAGGCTAGTTGGAATGAAGTCTTCTTAATTAATCGGCCCGAATATTCTCGCAGGAGGGCTGATTTATCATACGGCCCGAGTGCACCGCAATGGATAATGATGCCATGTATGAATCAATATCCAGATTTGACTTCTTATGTTGGTCGAACTCCAATTGGCATGGCCATGTCAATAGGCAGCTGATTGCGTGAACAACCCGAGGCAGTGTGCTAAGACTATGACGCTTTCTTTATAGTAATGAAGTATTTCGTATCCGTGTAACATAGTCACTTTTCATATGAGCACATAAACCTCTCAGCCACATAAACCACTCTTCTCAAAAATAAAAAAAAATAAAATGAGAGAGAAAAACGGCTCACATTGATATTAAAAAGATCACGTGATCAAACACGGGCCTTTTGATTGGTCAACTTTATTGAAGGAATAGAGAAAGGCTGATATGTTCAGTGTGTTTACACAAATAAGAAATACTGCTCGCTTGACAGGAAATCGATGTAAGTATGGTGAACAGTTTCGGACAACTCAATTTTTCGGCTTTGTTCTTCGTAATAAAACCAATCTGAATTGATTGCTAGTGTCATAAATCGTATGAGGAATAGGTGCACAGATCAATGCACATTTAAGTCCTGTCGTTACCTGTTAATTGTACACTTGTTAACAGGCACCACTGTAGTGCAAGCACAATGGTGGTGGTGGTGGTGGTGGTGTGTGTGGTGTGTGTGCGTGTGTGTGTGTGTGTGTGTGTGTGTGTGTGTGTGTGGACACTCAATGTACATTTTATGTATTTTAGTTAACTGATAACTACATACGTTTTAACATATAGTACTGTAGTGTATGCATGCTGAGCACGTGACACTTTATTAAACTATACTTATTCTTGTTCTTATTCATGTTCTTATTCATGTTCTTATTCTTATTCATGTTCTTATTCATGGTCTTTTTCATGCTCTTATTCTTATTCATGTTCTTATTCATGTTCTTAATCATGTTCTTGTTCTTATTCTTATTCAAGTTCTTGTTCTTGTTCATTTTCTAATTCATTTTCTTATTCTTATTCATGTTCTTATTCATGTTATTATTCATGTTCTTATTCTTATTCATGTTCTTGTTCTTATTCATGTTCTTATTCATATTCTTGATTGTATTCAAGTTTTATTCATGTTATTGTTCTTATTCATGTTCTTATTCATGTTCTTATTCATGTTCTTATTCATGTTCTTGTTCTTATTCATGTTCTTGTTTTTATTCATGTTCTTATTCATGTTCTTGTTCTTATTCATGTTCTTATTCATGTTCTTGTTCTTATTCTTATTCATGTTCTTGTTCTTGTTCATGTTCTTGTTCATTTTCTTATTCTTAGTCATGTTCTTATTCATGCTATTATTCATGTTCTTATTCTTATTCATGTTCTTATTCATGTTCTTGTTCTTATTCATGTTCTTATTCTTGTTCATGTTCTTATTCATGTTCTTGCTCTTGTTCATGTTCTTATTCATGTTCTTATTCTTGTTCATGTTCTTATTCATGTTCTTATTCTTATTCGCGCGACACAGTATACATCGACGTGTATGGAATATCACAACATCAAAGCAACTTTTAACTAATGTGGATACGCTGCTTGAAAATCGCTGCCTTATCAAATCTGCCTGATATGGTTTCTAACATTAAATATAAATGGCGGTGTTTTGACAATATTTAAACGTATTATACCTAAATGTATGTACATTTGATTTGTCTACACACGTAGCTCTAGCAAAATCGTAATCTGCTGATTACTGCAGAAATGTGTATTATGTTTAGGCACGTACCGGGTATACGTAAAAGCTATATCCACTTGACACACCGTATTACTACGAATTCACACGTACTGTCCTTCTATTTTATATCCTTGAAGATGTCAGTCTTGTGGAATTACATCCTCCAGCCATTATGACTACTAACATCCGTCACAGTTTCGAGGTTGATGAAATTACGGCACAATGTGTTTAATTATATTGGCATATACTGTAGATATGAAGAGGCCCGGGTTTCCCGAACACAAATCAGAATAGCTGTTTAAATCTCAATGCATAACTACGTTTTATTTTCCTGAGATGCATCTTTCAGTTAACAAGTCAAATTGATGAGTTGGGTAAAACTCAGATGTAAGTCATTCTAGTCACTTAAATTTGTTTTTAGAAATCGGGCACATTTGCACGTGCGTGTGTATTCATGAATGCGCGTTAGTGTCATAAAGTATATCTATTTTTATCTCAAAGCATGACAGCGGCTAAACATTTACTAGATAGACTGACTACCCATAGCCTCGGGGGATTAAAGTATATATTTATATATAACTTATATTGATTGGTATTATATTTATATGAAAGGAGCCACTGAAATTATTTACCCTCTGATTCTCCAGAAATCTAGACTTCCTTACTGTAGATCACGAAATTAATGCGAGCATGCGATTAATGTGATCGAGGAGGACACAGACTAATTTACTGGACTACCCACAGCCGAATGTCCAATGTAAGCGTTGCGTGTTCTCGTAGCATTTGAAGAATTGCTAACATTAAATGCAAACATAATGTTTATATGCCACGATAATAGGTTAGGAAATAACAAGCATATAACACACTTTAATTCAGTTTAAATGGAATCTACTTTAGCAATTATTCTTGACATTATATGATTGGATAATAGTTATATCTATTTTTATCTTTAAGACATTGATGCATTTAGGCAGTGTGTCTATGTTACATAAGTACCATTGTACATAATGATGCAGAAATGATTTATGGAAATGTCTATGATTATTAATTACTGCAACGTATTTAAATGATGAGTGATATAATTTCAATGCATAACTTCCTGCAATTTAATCACGAAAGCATCAGTACTTAACTGTTATGCTGACAAGCATTTTCAAACCATAACATGATATGATTTTGAAATATCTCTGAACATGTTTCAACTTGCTAAAGTTAATATTTCAAATATGTGTCGTTTGATTCTATTTGAATATCAGTAATTTAACATATCGTCTAAATATAAAGCATGTGGTTTGACGTAAAATGTCACTAATAAACGCCATGTGCAATAAACTACACATGTTGTTGCTATAATAATAATAATAATAATAATAACAATAATAACACTACTACTAATAGTGATAATAATAATATTAATATTAATACTACTACTACTAATAATAATAATAACACTATTTATTATTAATATTACTTATGATTATTAATATAATTATAATAATAAACATCCCCTTCTCCTCTCATTATGTCCCTTCTATAAATAGCTCGTATGGTTTATTTACGTCAATCATAAACTCTGAATACACATATCCATATATATCGTTATTAGCTCGAGGAAATCAATACATTACTGTATCATCTTATTATTTGAGCAGAAAAACCATTGAAAGATTAACAATACACCAATCTATATTACCCATCACGGTTTCTTAAATTCAGCATATAAACGAAAGTGTAGCGCAAAGGACCTACATAACCAGTCAATCTCGACCCATCCTCGTCATGGAATCAACAAATATTGTACGACCGATGTTCCCTTTAAAACAAATATTTCATACCGAATCGATAGTCTCAATACCAAAGTCGAGTTTATGTGCATTGGATATAAACGGCAGCTGCATGCAAATGCCACCGAATATTATTACCAGTATGTTGTTAGATCATAGTATTATAACGTACAGCCGAGTTACGTTAAACACAGAATATTAATACGACAGTACCTAAGCGGAGCGGAGGGACACCCCCAGACACCGGTATTAAGTAGATCGTGTGAAACAGTGCCTTTATCTAATCTGATAAATTTATATCGCCACCTTTCTGAAACCCGAGATTCAAACTAATATTATACGGAGAAGACTTCCGCCATCAGTGCTGCAGAAACCAATTCCCAACACAGGGACAGCGGAGGGATATGTTGAATCGAACGCTGCTCATAGTCCAAGCTGAGCGAGTCGATCGATATCCCTCACAGACGATAACTCAATAGCAGCGGAGGGGAGGACGAGTCCATATTGGTCAGGCAGGCGCGCCATCATCGTCCACAGCCGTATACATATCTACGTCCCGAGCGTGACTGGTTGTAGTGTTACAGGAATGCTCCCCCAGTTGATCTGTAAGTAACGGTGTATGTAGAAAGCCAGCGGCGCACGGCGTCACCTGCCCAACCTGGCACCCCCCTGATTTCCAGTAAGATTGATCGATGCCTGTGCCTCTCGCAGTCTCTCCGTGTGTCTGCCTGGTTTCCAAGAACGGTTAACAATTCATTGTATAGTGGAATCTGTACTCAAGATTCCCGACTTAGCAACGATGGCGTGAGTCAATGATGGAGGGACGGAGAGCCATCTGTTAACGACTTTGCTATGATGGCTGTGTGGTTTGAGAAGTGATCGTCTGCTGTGAAGAAATGGCGGCAAGCTTGCACCGGAGGAAAGCGAAAGGTGAGACTCACAGAAGCATTCCGTGTCGCTTCCTTCAGGCCGCCCGCCACCTCAGCTTTACCCCAGTCTCGTGGAACACAATCAGAGCTGCCTATGCTATGAAGATTCCTCCGTTGTTCTTGACCAGATAATAAGTTCTATCCCTGTCTTATAGTCATCTCTCAGAGGAGCGTGAGAAAAGAATCGAGTGGAATGATATGTTCCAATTTCCATGGTATGTGGCTCCGACGGGAGGGTTCTAGATTCCATGATGGTGGCCACCACAGCAGATATAGCTACTTGTGCTGTGTGTATGTGCTTGCAGTCTCTCATCCTGACCTATGCCCGTGTCGCTCCAGATATACCAAAGATCGGATCCCCTTCGTACCCTGAGAGTCACTATGAAAAGTACAGCATCTCGACGGATTTTAAGCGTTCCCTACGTTCACAAGGGGAGATAACTTATTCTACTTTATCCGGTGCCACCCCGGGGGAGCACTACACGTCGCCATCGGCCACGGAGGTTCTCGTATTCTTTGATAAGGTTAAACGAGGTCTTCTCGATCTGTGTGGGAAAAATTCCATCACCAATCCCGTGAATAGTTACAAGTTCCCTGCCAAATATTTCTCCAAACCATTCAACCAGCAACTTAAAAAGGCCATCGATCTATCCAACACGCTCAACGATTATTTCTTATACACGAATAAAAAGCACTGCCTATACAATGATCCTATGTATTTTGCCTTAACTCAAACCATTGTCGAGAACGATCACAATATTATCGGATGTGGCATTGCCTTTGACAAAGAGCAGTACCTGAATCACAACAATACCTCGTTCTTTCCGTACACGTACAAGGCAGGGACATCACGTGACAAAGTGGTATCTTCCGAAATAGGCACTTTTTACCAGTATATAACTACGAAGTGGTTTAAATCTCATAAACTGAGAAAGATACAATCAGGACGAACAAGGGAATTTATTTTTGCAAATCAAAGTGATATTGGAAGTTACCAAAGTTATGACTTCCGGCGAAATTCGACTATTGTGGTGTCGGAGAAGGATGGGTTCTTTGGCCACCCTTATTTTGACTGTCAACTCAACCAGTGGATCATTCAGTACTCTGTCCCTTTTTATCAACAGAAAGGCCAATTTCCAATACTCAAGTAAGTAATCATCGTTGTAAGTTGTACATAATTATGAAACAGCTACACATACGTATGTTGAACTACCCCAGGATACAGAATACTCAATAGAATGTATGCATATGCAGGTACTAGGCAGTGTGCATTAGGGACGCATACCTGCTTTTGTACCAGAGTTCTGCTTACATCTGCATAATACATATTCAACAAAATGTACACATCATTGACCTGCATATTGATCGGTTGATGAATCACAAATACAACCAGGGCAACACTCTGCAACACACTCGTGTGTTTAAAACATGTATGTGCATTGCCAATACATCGCTGAGTATAAATATACCTAGTGTTCGGAGAACCAATGCAAATACATTACAAGTGTGCACATGATTGCAAGCATCGACTATCACAGTATTCACACACTTTTCGCATACTGACCAGACCATAGAGACATGACAAATGGTCTTGATCCGCACAGAGGAAGAATACAATCCCAAATCATTGCACACTTGTATCTATTGTACGTGTACAGACACAGTGTAGTTATATATGGATCTACGTTTTGTGCTGTGTATGAAACTTCTGATAACTAAATCACTTGGCATCAAACTCGAAAACATTACGTCATCAGCAAAGTTTCAAATACTGTGGAGACTTTATCATGAAAACAGTCTTTTCACAAAGTGTAAAATATGACATAAGTAGTGTGGGCATGTGTGCGTATGTGTGCGTGTGTGTGCGCCACATTTCATTGTCGTCACGGTATGAACATGCTTATATAACACGTATATAATAACATCACATACCAGTACCTATCCGATAAACAAAGCTGCGCATGAACGTACTTTGTAATTAACAGAATCGATTTCGGATACTTGGTCCAAGGCGTGCTTAGTTTTGTTTAACATCATCCAATAACATTTCTTCATGCTCATGATAACACAGCGCGAAATCTGACATGGAATTGTCCATGATACATTACCGTTGTGTAGCATTTATACTACTATACTTTGCGATATTTAATGATAAAATATGCGACATTTTGTAAGGTGATTATGTACGTGTGAGTTTGTATGTGCGATTGGGAGAAGGATATTTTGAAAGACCTGTTTAAAGGTGGTGAATTCCATCTCGTGTGTGTCTCTTGACATATTTTCATTTTAAACAAATATGGCGACCCCCATGATGCATTGGGAGAGGATAAACAGATACGAAAGAACACGGAATTATTTGATGTATTATCATTCGAATTGAGTGTTTCACTACATTGCTTGTTTGTTTTCTTACACTAAGTGAAGGGCATGTTCATATGGGGAAAAACAGGCATAATTAGCGGTGGGTTCATCGATAAGAAGACAAACAGCCAAGGGAAAAGAGACTCAATATAAAATCCAATATGGCGTAAGAATGGATCTTCTTGGATGGGTCACGTCTGGAATGGTATCGCTATGGTGGCAAATTGGCGCGTGTCACTTGTAGAGAAGCTTGTTGACAAATTATGCGTTTTCGTGTTGGTCCGCCGTTAGACAAGTGTAACGAAAGAAATGGTGAAGCAATGTTTGCGTCTTTATGTTGCTGTTATTAGGAATACTGATATAATGGAAGCTATGTCCATTGCATTACTTACTATTACAAGGCGATATGTTCATGGTACTGCTTGTTATTAAATTGGACAAGGACATTGCTTGTGTAGTATATTACTACTGTAAAACAGTTCATAGTATTGGTGTATTGTGTGTATTGATCATGACTTATGTTCGCAGTATTGCTTATATACGTGCAAAGCATTCTTCATCAAATTGTACCAGTTAGTATAAAAGAGAATTATTTTCAAGGTATTGCTTATGCAGATATGGCTTCAAAACATTGTTCATGGTATTGGTTAGTACTGTAGACTATTGGGTATTGCATTTGATTGGAATGAATTGTTCATGGTATGTTTTAGTTTTATGAAGGACATACATTCTGGATATGCCTATTAGTTTTAATACTTCTGTTCAAGGTATTGGTGAATTATTACGCGAACTTTTCTTCAGGACATATGATTGCCGTTCAAGGTGTTACTTACCGGTATAACATAACATAGAGTAACACTTCATAGCTTTTCGTTTTTATCGTGTGAAATAACAAATATCGTGTAAAATCTGCTATTCATCACAATACTAATATAGTATGTGTTATTCGAATATATGTCAAATATCAACTTATATGATGCATTGTTAATACTCACACAATTACTATGAACTCATCAGAGAACTCGCTTAATTATCGTGGAGAACCAACCACGTATTCTGATCGGTCATGAATACTGCCGACTAATAGAGGATGATGCCCAGATATCGTAGTTTAGCCACAGGTGACTCAGACAGGTCCTTAATTGAAGTTGTAATTAGTCATTCTATACATATATGACATACTATATCTTACAATATCTTAATATCCGATCTTATTGTTCACGTATGCCTTGGTGCATAATCATTCGCATACATTTAATATACTAATCAATATATATATATATCTATATATATATATATATATATATATATATATAAAATAGACATTAACCAAATTAAGAGACCCTTTCAATATTGGTACAATAAATGCCATATTTACGAAAAGACAACATTGACATTTGAACGGCATTTCATGTAGGCTATGTATATGTCATGGTATTAGATTTAACACTTAGATGACATGTTTGCCTAATTTTCCACCGCCCAGGAATGCATAGTCCAATTGCCCACCCCCTGTATATTATTCGCTTTATATCTCTTCACCAAATAATACTATATTACTCTCTGTCCACCCTCCACCGTCTCTATATCTCTCTTTCTCTCTCCCTCCCTCTCTCTCTCCCTCTCTCTCTATCTCTCTCTCCCTCTCCCGCTCTAGCGATCTATATATCTCTCTC
>JAUTBT010002533.1:0-10057 GCA_032361225.1 Lepetodrilus schrolli | reverse complement strand
TTATTTAATAAACACGTATAGTGAGCTTTTGACCTATTATGCAAAGGCACGGTATGGCAATCGTTTACCGACGGGGTCTGCATAAATCGTTCACCCGGTTATAACTCCACGTGGCTTTCGGAGTTTCGGAGCACATTCTGTATTCTGCATGTTCTTTAAATACAACTGAACTTCCAAAACTGAAACTGCGCTTGTATGTCCTACATACATTCATAAAACATTGGTAAAATGTTGTGTGTTTTTTAAAGCTTTATCACATTTTGGTATTTTCAGCACATACATTAGTAAACGTGAAGATCGAAAGCCTGACTTGACGGATATTTGTTTACTTTAAGAAAGTGCAATTTACTTGAATGTCGGCCATATTGTTATTGGTTTTCAAAACATGGTATTGTACATCATTCCAAAGGAATAGTAATAAATACTAGGCCTACACTAACAACAGGTGAGAAAATTTACTTTCACAGTATAAGTCGTTCACTGTGGGCTGTAAATATTGCTATAGTCTTGATACCGGTAATAATGTTACATGATAGCGTACCGTTATATTGAATTGAAACGTCAAAATACTTTAACATAAGGAATTCAACGTATCATTATGGAGGCTATTTCTTCATTTCCATGATGGCATGTTTTGGTAGAACTGTATGTAGCCTATGCATGATACGTACATAGTGGGCATACCTAGCTGAAATATTTAATTATTGTTGCAATAGCGTCCCGTTATATATTGAAATGTAACTATATAGAAGAATTGCAATACATTTATTATGACGAGGTTATTTCTTTATTATTTCCACGTTTTGGTCATGTCAGAATTGTAATGCACTATTATGAGCAAACCAAGCATTGGACGACTTATACTACTATATTGGCTGAATAGTTCAAATATAAATAATTTAAATGCATACAATCATAGATTGTTGTCGTTTTTGGACAAAATTGGAGTTAAAAATGGAAAGTACTAGTACATGAACTTAGCATACATACAATCATTTTGCCCCTCCAAATATCTTTGCACCGCTGTAGGATAGGTAAAATTGTATTGCAATTTACATTTCCGGTAAAACCCGAATAATTTCTTAAACTAAAAGGGTAACTCTAATAATTGAACACGGCAAAATAACCTTTCACGGCCATTGGTACCATTATAGCTACGTAACATACATATTAAAACATATTAATATATTCACATATTGAAAACCAGTGGGATATGCGGGAAATGTAGCTGGTTACCGAATATACTTGTGTATACACATCAAATGCACATGCTTGCATGTACAAATACATTTGACCATGAAATATGTAAACAAATCCACGATTGTATGCAATTACATTCCACAAGTTCTGATAAATATCCCGGCGTTAGGAGTTTTCGAGGTAGTAAGGAAATATGGAGATATTATACGTCCGCTTCACACAATATATATCAATCATGTGGGTATTTTATTTCGTTTGTTCGTATCATTTACTTTTAGTTAAACCCACCGGATGTTTTGGACTCGTTAATCGTGCAAAGTTTAATGTCAATATTTATCAGCTGTTTATATTCATAGCTGTACAAGTGTCAAATGTAAACCAATGACATTATGTCAGACAGATCATTTCCAAACAAATTCTCAGACTACTCTGATGAAATCATTCTGTCTGAGGATGGAAAGGTATCATGTAGATGATGAATGTTTAGAGTTTATAATCAGTTACTAACATGTCAATACATAGTGCTAGCATTAACCTGTTAACAGCTAAATGTTAGGTCTGTGTAATAGAGGATCATGTTGGGCGCCATCATTACAGAGGATCATGCCGATCCTGGGATTCGAACCCGAGTTCCTAGATTGTGAGTCCAACGCTCTACCGAATGAGCCAAAGGGGTAGCTCGCTGACCGAAACCAGTAGGAACTTTTATCTTTTATCACCCAATACTGTCTTTTCACAGTTGATACCGCTTTCAAATAGCAAGCGATGTCTACAGTAGTAGATATTGTTTGACCCAATTCTTGGTTTATTTGATTGTTCATTTCATTGTTCTACCCTTGTAATGTCATGCTATAGATATCGCTTGATCCAAGTATTTGGTTGTTCAACCATTGTGATGTCATCACTACCATTGTGATGTCGTAGCATTGCTATGATGTCACAGTGCAAATGCACAGCAGCCTAAAGATTTGACTTCACAGATGTGGTATTAAGGCTCGAAGCGAGCTGCACATGATCTATTGAAGATTGTATTGAAATTCTCTTGTTAAACACAAAGAACACTCAATTCCTCATTCTTTTATTACAAAACACTGCTATCGCCACACTTAAATTTAACTTTGGTAGCCATGACACTGATCTATACCCCTTTCCGTGGTAAACAGAAAAATATATGTTTTTGAAGATCAAGATTTTATATTTTTAACCACAAAATAGTTCAAATAATGTTAACTTCACTTAAATAGAAATATTAAAGAGGCAAGATCTTATTTGCATAGGGAATAATGGTCACTATCTTGGTTATTGTATATTCTGAAAGAACAATCTTTCCCCGACATGTGAGATTTCTTTCTTATTTTTTAGTCATTGAGAAATATATTTATTTCCTATCCAAGGACACCTACCCCCTCCCCCAAAAGGGTGGCCATGCAGGAAGTTGTGACGTCACAGGTTTCTGTGTACACAGATCCCCCCACACAGATACCAAGATATGCATTCACCAGTTTTTCTACCAGCTGGTTAAATTACCGAGTAAGAACAACTGAGCTCATGATACATTACAATGTCTCTCTGGTTTATCTATCGACAAGTGGATGTTGATCCATGACAGAGAATAATATTGACAGCAGTGATTTCTCTCAGTGTTTGATGTGAGCTGTTGTCATTGATTCCTTGAACGACATGTGCATAATGAAAGAAACGACATCCTACCACAGTTTGGGTTTTATCTGTGATAGGGCAGGTCCTAAACAGTTCCATAAAACAGACATGACACAGGCGTTTGCTGGACTGCCTCGGACTAGAGTGCATAAATTGTCCTTTCTGAGGTCCACGCGGATAGTCTATATTTAGAACAGAGCACTGTTGGGAAAGACCTCCTTTACATCTGCGATACAGTGTCTTACAGTTTGGATAGATTTTTTTCAGATTTAAAAAAATGTTTAAATATATAAAATACTTGAAAATATGATCTTGCCTCTTTAACATAAATACGACATGCAATCTGGAAAATGATGAAAATGAATACTAAAATATCTTGAAATGAAATGTCTATTAAAAATGTTACAATTGTCATTGTAATGAGACATTTTATGATGAATATGAAATTCCATTTGTAAAGTTTACAAAATCAAGTTAAGAAATGGCCAAAACAGGATCCCATATATTTTTTAATCAACAAGAGACATTCCATTCAAGTGACATGATTTATGATGCTAATCATTCCTACAAGCAGAGCTGAGACTGTCATCAATTTTAGAGCTTGCAATTATTTATTTGCAATTTCTGTTTTTATTACACCACGTTACTCGCATACTATCACAGAGTTTTTATGCCGCAAATGACCAAATACGAGTTGGAAATGCAAAGTATATGTAATTAGCGTATGTATCATTGCATTTGTGTCAAAAAAATGCCGTCCATGTATCTACGGCACAAGGAAATCCCTTGCAAATCGCTACACCAAATAATGCAAATGTCATATATCTTCGCTGGAAGGAGCTTCTCGCAGCGATGTTGAACAGCAATTCAGCCGCATGCACTGGATCAATCCAATAAATAAATATAATATGAAAATATGAAAATATTGAAAACTAGTGTGAAATGAGGAATATGTAGCTGGGTGCCTAATATACTTGTTTAGACACATCAAATGTACATACTTTCAGATAAAAATACGTTTGACCATGAAATTTGTAAACAAACCCGTGATTGTATGCCTTTTAAAAGTGCATTAAGCTCATAGCTACATATTCTAATATTCACATTGTTCAATTGCATACTTATGTTTTATGATGATACTAATACCAGATCTGCGCAATATACCGGGGGAAGTGTCAGACGTAATATCTGACAGGTGGTGCAAATTCTTTGAGTTTTGTAAGTGGAAGTAGCGTTTTAGTAATTTTTGCATAGAATAAATTATGCAAAGGAAAACTATCATGACCGACTGATTCGAAATGTATGTATTCATTAACAAGCAAATAATTTTTGGCAGTTATCAGACAAGTACAAGGTACAGCTTCACAACAAGATAGAGGCATTGCTGACACAACTAGACAAGGCCCAGCCAGAAACTGATGACAGTGTGTATGTGGGAGAAGCAGGTGCTTGCAGCTATAACTGTTATTACACAGAGGTCATTACCATGGTTACTGATGTATAATGTATACATATCTGTTGACAATTGATCATAACCTTATTCCTGCTGAATAATGGCACAATATCCTCAAATAAATGTTTAATGAAATTCTAAATATTTGTAATATGTCACATTTGGTAATTTTCATGTTGAGTTTGTTATTTCAGGAATTGCAGCCTTGTATCTCCACTTACATTCAGTCCTGGAAGCTGGTAAGGGAGACAAGTATCTACAGCGTGCTCTGACTCGTTTGAAGCGCCCTCTGTCCTCTCTCAAAGGGAAGCGACTGTCGTTCCTGTGCGGAGATGCTGGGCCACTTTCACTGGGAGCTATTGTGTACCACAAGCTGGGTAAAACAGCCCAATCAAAGGAATGCCTAATGAAGTATATGATTTGTCTTGGATTCTCAGTAAACAAATAGTTTGTCATAGTATAAATAACCATGTCAGCATTTTGTATCAAGCTCATTATGGCATCTCCAGTTGCCTGCAGCAGGTAGAATGGAAAAGATTTTTTATAAATACGGGTATGATCAATGTATGAACAACTTTGCCTGTCCCAGCAGATCAGCCTGTGTCTAATATTTGCAATGAAATGTTATAGGTCATTCTTGTGAACATAGTCGTTAGTGTACTTTCTCACCCTGTCTGTCGTTCTTGTACTACAGATTAGAGTCGCTCCATACACAGGTGTTGGATGACAAGGCACTGCCAGATGAGCTCCTGTTTGGACGTGCTGGATATCTATATTCACTACAGCTAATTAGGAAGGAGTTGGGTCCAGATCATATCCATCCACACATCGTCACAAAGGTTAAATAATAATGTCGGGTATCGATCAATTTAAGAATAATTTAAAACACCCATTGCATCTTCTCTACTATGTTTCCCATTAGCGTAAGCTGATTAACTGTAAAATAATATATAAAGAATTGAATACTTGTTTGTGTAACCCAGAAATGTGAATAAAGAATTCATGAAGAACATTTACGCCGAGCAGTATTACGGTAGTCAGGGTTACGGTAGTCAGGGTTACGGTAGTCTAATTCTGACGTTTTCTTGGGGGACAGGTTTTCCAGGCTATCATTGATTCAGGACAAGAGATGTCCCGAGAAGAGGACTTCTCCCACCCGCTGATGTATGCATGGCATGACAAACACTATCTGGGAGCCGCCCACGGACTGGCAGGAATCTTCTACATCTTGATGCAGGTCTCTGTGTGCTGCTGGAAAGTCCATTTGATTTTCAAAGTTTTAAAATGTGGATCTTTTGTGTGTCGATGTCCAGTGCATGTATTTATCAATATATGATAGGTCATTTAACATTCAATTGAACCATAGCAATCCCTACATACATAATCTCTATAGTCAACAATGTTTCTACAATGCTAGGGTTCTGATATGAACATGAGCCCGACCTTGACCTCCCTGGTGAAGCCCAGTATCGACTACATGCTGACACTTCGCTTCCCCTCTGGCAACTGCCCATCCTCCCTTGGAAGTAGTTCCGGCGACAAGCTAGTCCACTGGTGCCATGGTGCTCCTGGCTGGATACATATGTTTGTGCTGGCTTACAAGGTAAACAGGTGATTGAATCCACTAAATATATATAATTTATAAGAATTACTGTGAATAAAGGGAAGTACTGAAGATGTTTGATAATTACTTGCATGAATATTTTTAGAGCTACAGGAGCTACTTATCCATATTTTAGCTTATGTTGTAATGGGAATTGGACAAGTTCTATCCACCCTTTACCATTGAATAAATCATTAATATAATTACTACCAAATTACAATTAACTCTTGGTTCGTTTCTACTACTCTCAAACACGACACACAATTTATGCCCTTGTTCCACTGACCTTTCATAACTTCTAAATTCTACAATTAGACTAGCAATCTAATAACATACCTGATTAGTTAATAACAAGGCTCATGCTCAGCTCAAGCTTTTCTTCGCAAATCCCTAAATCAAATTTGAGCTTGAGCATGAAATCATCCTCGAAATGATTTTTAATCTCGGGGTCACAGAGTAGTAGAAATGGACCAAAATTTAATTTGTACTTGCATTGCAAAGCTTAATGAAATAATTGGAATACATACATGACCAATAATAACAGTGACCAATGCTGCAGATTTTCGGAGAAGACAAGTATCTGGAAGCTGCCGTAGCCTGCTCCGACGTGATATGGCGGCGCGGTCTGTTGAAGAAAGGCTTTGGCATCTGTCATGGCGCAGCAGGGAACGCCTACTCCTTCATTGCCATGTTCAAACTCACGCGGGAACAGAAATATCTGTACAGAGCTATCAAGGTAGTAGTCGATAGTGTAGCTCAAACATCCAACATTAATAGACCACACTGGAGGTGTGGAATATTCCTAGGCTAGGTCACACAGATTACTGTACATATCATGGAATGGCAAATTAAATTGTAAAATCATCCAAATTTGATTCACTTGTTTATATATATCATGTATATAGTCAGGAGGCAAACTATGAAAGGTGCCCAAGAAATGACTTCTGTTAAACATTCTGAGTTGGTTTCTGTCTCCTACAGTCTTTGACATATGAAAACATTTGCCAGGGTTCATTTTCATCCTGGTCATTTGCATAAAGGGGAATAACTCTTAGCAACTTTATACTATTTGTTGGCAACTGATATTTGATCAAATGGTGTACATGGAACCTCAAGCTCAAATTGTGTTGTCTCACTGTGGCCAAGTAGCATAATTCTCAGAGTGCCAACATAAGTTTAGGGACATGTGTAGAAGTGTTTCCACCATGTTGGCATATTCTACTCAGAATGTTTAACGGAAATGAAAAATGTCAACCTAGCTTCCTGACTAATATCGCCACTAGACAATCTGATCATTTGTTTCTACACAATATCGTGATGCTCCACAAACTCAGTTGAATTCCTATCTCAGTTTGCAGACTGGTGCTGTGATGATGACAAACACAAGTGTGGCAAACCAGATCGACCCTACTCCTTGTTTGAAGGTGAGTGCCCTTTGTCTTTCTGATGAGGGGATCTGCTAGAACCCACACTGGAATCAGAAAGTAGTTATTTTACAGGGTGTCGACTATGTTACGGTGACGAATTATTTGTTAAGACTTATTCACATGATTTCTTAAGATACTGCAATGGATTTATTTAGAAAAGCCACGTACACTGCTACAATATGTGTGTGTATTGAACTTGATCTAAGTGTTAATCATAATATTCAAGTCAGGGATAATCCTGGTCGTATTCCTATTTGATCAGCTGTTGATTATTGTATGGATGGCACTATTATTGTATGGATGGCACTATTATTGTATGGATGGCACTATTATTGTATGTGTATGGATGGCACTATTATTTATGGATGGCACTATTATTGTATGTGTATGGATGGCACTTATTGTATGGATGGCACTATGGATGGCACTATTATTGTATGTGTATGGATGGCATTATTATTGTATGTGTATGGATGGCACTATTATTGTGTGGATGGCACTATGGATGGCACTATTATTGTATGGATGGCACTATGGATGGCACTATTATTGTATGGATGGCACTCATATTGTATGGATGGCACTATTATTGTATGGATGGCACTATTATTGTATAGATGGCACTATTATTGTGTGGATGGCACTATTATTGGATGGATGGCACTATTATTGGATGGATGGCACTATTATGGCACTATTATTGTATGGATGGCGCTATTATTGGATGGATGGCACTATTATGGCACTATTATTGTATGGATGGCACTATTATTTATGGATGGCACTATTATTGTATGTGTATGGATGGCACTATTATTGTATGGATGGCACTATGGATGGCACTATTATTGTATGGATGGCACTATGGATGGCACTCATATTGTATGGATGGCACTATTATTGTATGGATGGCACTATTATTGTATGGATGGCACTATTATTGGATGGATGGCACTATTATGGCACTATTATTGTATGGATGGCACTATTATTGTATGGATGCACTATTGTTGTATGGATGGCACTATTATTAGCAACATAACCATTTTTTCCAAGTAATAATTTATTCTAAATAATTATTTTTGTAATTATTATTACTACTGCACTCAGGTATTGCGGGGACTGTATACTTCCTATCTGATCTGTTGGACCCACTTAATGCCAGATTTCCTGCATTTGAACTCTAATTGGATCTCCACCCGGTGTAACCATGGAAACCATAATGTGCAAGTCTGGCCTTGTATTGAGTATATTTATCCAACAAATATGGCTTCGATCTGGATCAAGTGATGTCATGATTCCATATCTTGGCATGATTCAGATTTTCAACATGTGAGATACATACATCCACCTCCTGGTAAGATCCTAAGCTATGTTCACACCAATGAACAATAGTATTGCCAGAAACCATGCAGAAACACTGAAATATTCTGTGAAATGCAAATATATTTTAAGAGTTATCAAACAAACCACTGTGGAAAATGCCCAAACCCATCTGTTCCAAAGCAGGTGTGTTTACCGTAGAGGGAATGAGATATCTAGGTGACTCTGGTACCTACTCTTTCTGTATCCAGCTGGTTTGATCTGTGCATTGATAATACAGAGTATGAGCTTGTCATTGTTGGCATCAGTGAATAAAGCAGATTTTACTCACTACATAATGTGTTTGTAATGTTTCAATGGGAACTATCATATGTATGATTAGTATATTACATGTGTGTGCACATTTTAAAGTATGCATGTTGGCATTCATCGGATAATGGTGACGTATGATTCCAATCTCTGCATAGTGACATCAATTGAATGGTAAGATTGTGGAGCAATTTGAATTATCACAAGAACGATTATTCAGATAAACACTGCCTATTGAACATGTTGAGATTGGTGATAGATATTGTTGTCTTGATAGTCAGTTGTTCATGATACATGTACTTTAGATTTAGCTGATATCCAAAGATTGGATTCTCTTCACATGAAAACATTTGGTTTCACATCAAAACATTTGGTAATGCCAGTGTATACATACATTGACCTGTTCAGCAGCATAACAATTGAAATCAATATTATGGGGTAATCATAGGAAAAAGAAAACAGTTACTAGTTATACTTTTATTGAAGTATATACAGTACCAGTAAATTGTAATACATTGTTGAATAGATCAATGAATAACCAAATGCACAATTATTGGCAATTATATTTATCAACTATATTTATTTTCTGTCAACTGACCATTCATAATCTCAATTTTTAAAATTTGTTTTATGTTAGAAACGACCGACTGCCTAAAATCTCAAATTATATTTATTTATATTTTAGACTGCCCAAGCCTAAATTGTATCAGAAAAATCTGTAAACCAGGGAATCAAATAACTATGGCCTAAGTCACAACATAATGGGACATTCTCAGCACGTGTGTGAAGCTTTCATAAAATATTAAAAACTTCCCTTGTCATCTAATATATTAATCCTGTTACTTATGTTTTCGATATATTGCTTTCTGATAACTATCTCATAATAGTAAGATATCGTGATGCAATCATGAAGTACATGCAGGTCCGCCATTGGTGTTATAAGGCATTTTAGATACAAGAAGTCTAAATGATAGGACGCAGTGGTAGAACTTCGGAGCCAAAGGTTCCAGGTTCAAATCCCGCCCCGGGGGCCCGGCATCAATGTTAGCGAAAGTTACATTTCTGATGCGATGTCTGTAGAGT
>JAUTBT010002532.1:0-10057 GCA_032361225.1 Lepetodrilus schrolli | reverse complement strand
GAAAGGTAACTTTCGCGAACATTGATGCCGGGTCCCCGGGGCGGGATTTGAACCTGGAACCTTGGCTCCGAAGTCCAACTGTTCTACCACTGCACTACCTCAACATTTGATTGGACAATGATTTGTTTTCTCAGCGCAACTGCACAGATGCCAGACTACCTCAACACACAGGTTATGGAAGAAGGAAGCGAGATGTGACGGACACCAGCGAATTCAGCCACGTCATCACCGTAGTAGACCCAAGCGCGCCAGAAAACAAAGAAACAGGTATAGTTTTCAATGCAATATAATATTGCTGATTATTACGCCTAATACTTGTCGTGTAATAGCTTGTACCACGCCTTCACATACTATAGGAGTACAGTTACAAATTATGGCCAATAATTGCACATTAGAATAGTTTATGCACACAATAGAACAAAGAGAACATGTAACACAGATAAATGCACGGGGTGAGTCCTGAGAGGGGGGAAGGGGGGAGGGGGGAAAGGGGGGGTGGTGTTGTTGCAAGTGCTAAAAATCATCCAATATGTAGATATGATTTACGTAAAATAGGCAAAGATTAAACAATCACTCTCATCAAGTAGTATATGCATTGTGAGAGGGCCACAGTTGAATTGATGATGTGAGTGAAAATAATTCAAAGTTTTAGTTGAATAGCTAATCAAAAGAGTAGAAATATATGCAAAAAAGAGCCAATAAGAATGAAAGAAAAGTATTTATAAAAGTAGAAGAAAACATGGAATATGCAATTAACGAAGAAAAAATAAAGACGTGAGAAAACCATTTCAAATAAAGAAATAATGAAATGAGATGGTCAAAATACCATAATATAGATACTATTTAGTAGTTCAAAATCTACCGTATTACATAAACACTATGAAAAAAATGACAAGTTGGCTTATTGACAGTTTTAAAATCCCATATGAATGATATTAATGTTGATATGTTATAGATTATGGACAGTATGGTGACCTCAAAGCGCGTTTTCCTTTCAGTAATCGAGAACGATGACAAACCTTCAAATCCACTCCCAGAATGCAGTATAACAAAGGAAGTAGCAGCGATCCTAGCGGCACTAGGAACGGTAACTCTGATTCTGATGATCATCACCATTGCTCTGATGTCACGAGCTATCATCACAAGTCCGAGCAAGAACGTGAAGTGTAAAGATGAACGAAGCGATACATATTCCCATTTGGGTCAGCCAAGATTATTTAACCGTATGTAGCATGCTAACATGAGTGACAGAGAAAATCAGACAGGTAGAAAGAACTCAATCATAGATTGAAAAAGATCTCCCAAGTTCGCAGAGACATGTGGGTAATATGCTAATGATTTCATGACTTAGAAAGCCAAATAGCAACAATGAAATTTATATAGTGGAAATGTTTAAAACACTGTTAAATCATCAATGCATATGTTGGTGATTGTATAGAATCTACTGGGGTTTGGACCGTTTTCACGAAAACATAAAGCAAACTCGGCTCTGACACCCGTGTAATTGATTAATTGAGAAAAACACGGCTCTATTTCAAGGCATACAATCACAGTTTAAGTTGTCGTTTGTGACCGAATGGAGTTAAAAATGCAAAGTATATGCACTTAGCCTACATATACTTGCTTTTGTACCTCCAAATATCTTTTCACCGCTGTAGGATAGGTAAATTCCATTGCAGTTTACATTCCCGGTAAAACCCGAATAATCAGTTAGTAATGTACTGTAATAGCTCAATTTTCTATAGTCTAATATGCTAAGGGGTATAACTCTAATCATTGAACATGGTCAAAATAACCTTTCACGACTACTGGTACCAATAAAGCTACGTTACTATACATATTAAAAATAGAAATATTGAAAATATTGAAAACCAGTGGGATATGCGGAAAATATAGTTGGTTACCCAATATACTTGTATAGACACATCATATGTACATACTTACATGTAAAAATACGTTTGACCATGACATATGTAAACAAACCTGTGATTACATGTCTTTAAATGAACATGATTACAATACTCGTTTTATGTGTCAAGTCAGATGTCATCAGGATTATTTCCGGTCTCCGAATAGCGAGCGTGTCAGCGTTAACACTGATATAGGACCAGTCATATTGTTATAATTGCATAATTCCGATTGTATGAAACAAGCAATCATATTGCTCTATTACGAGAACAGAACATCTGGCTAACTGTTACAACGTACTTAAAGGGTGGATGTGTAATCAGGGAACGTTAATGAGGAACATGTGTGGAAACGGAGCACATAACCATGTAATTAGTTAAACAGTAGTTATACTACCGGTATTAGACTCTATCCTAGTCCTTGTCAAAAACCTGTCGTGGCTGATTAGCTGAAGCAGCAACATATGATTGTATTTGTACCCAGGGTTCATATAAAAAGTTACATTGAGTTTCTTTTAAGAACTATTTAATAGAATTGCCTATGTTCTATTTCAAATGTTCTGCATTTCATTTGTTCATGTCCGACTTTTATCTCTCGGAAAATTAATTCTCTTCTGGGTCATACAACACAATATTATCTTATCTTCTGTCTTTATCTTATATCTTACCTTATCTTATATCTTACCTTATATTATTTCTTATATTTTATCTCATCTCAGTGTACAACTATACTTGATTCCTTCAGGTTTATTTATATTACATTTGGTATTTACAGTTTAATTTGTTTATACGTCACGAATAATTATGTGCCATTTTGAAATACATATTTTAGACGTGAATTATCCTCTTCATATTAAAGAAGAGCATATTAATTGCTTAATGTCTCTTGGTAATTCTTATTAATACTTAACATTTCATGGTTTGGGCCAGGGCCCCGTTGCTGGAACAATTGATCAAGATGCCTGAAGATGCTGGAGGTGTTTGTGGAACGGTTGGTTGGTTGGTTGATTTGGGGTTTAAAGCCACTTTCAAGATTGTTTCACTGACATCATGGCTTGCATGCAATTTATAGCTAAGTACTAGTTCAAAATGACCATAAATATTCAGTTTTTATAGTGCTAGCTCACTTGGAATATCACATGCCGCAGATATGATACCCCACCCAGACACAGTATACAGACTTCGAGCCGACCAGTCTTTGCTTTACCCTTTAATGCTGAGCGCTAAGCAGGGGAACAACAAGTACCATCTTTTAACGTCTTTTGGTATGACGCGACCGGGCATCGAACACGCGATTTTCCGCACTTCGGGCCGACGCTGTAACCATTACGCCACGGAGCCGGCACTGCAGAAGGGTACACTCCACTGTTCAATACAGGAACCAGTTGAAGAGGAGGAGGTCCCCCACACCATTCTGATAAGGGGGGGGGGGGGTATGGCGCACTCAATCTAGAGGGTTCCAATGCTGAAGGACATATGTTGCCACCACAGTACTGAATCATTATAATAAAATGTTATATCATCTATCTATATAATATATATTATATAAATATAATGACATAACATTCTATTATATGATTGAACATGTTATTATACTGATTCAAAGTCTTGTGGTTGCCACACCCTACCGTTTCGCATTTTGCATTCACCCCCAAACACACGTGTTATTGTTCGAACCATTTGAAACTGGCATCGAGTCACGTAGGCATTGTGAACTATTCGATAGGAAGATACGATTGTTTTGGATAGCTAATATTGATATTCTAGAAAGCAATCTAATAATGTCTGTTTCATTTTACAGTTCGACTAGGGTACCTTTCAGGCATTAACACATAATATATTTCGTCGATAAAACTGTATTTTTGCCGATAAGTATTTAAAAAATAGACTTACTGTATTTAAAATAATAAGATAAAGATCTATATGCAGTCCACTACCATCGACACGCAGACGATGTTACCATATTGAACACGACACGGACGAATACAACCAAGGTGAGTAACCGAAAATGCATTTCACTAGTTAAACCGTATTATCTGATGAACCTGAATAACACTGGCTCAAATAGCGTTATTATGTTGGATCACTTCGGGTCCGGTTACACTTTTGCTGAAGATAATATTACCACGATTAGAACTTTAATGTTATTTTAATGAACATTTACAGAGGTCGCCCAGCACCAAACCCCATGCGGGTGACTAGAGTCCAAAATGCGCGCCCAAGAAAATAATATTTTGCGCGAGGGCTATCCCCAAGGTATTTCCCTTTGCTCCAATAATCCATTTTCTTGTCGGAATTGAAATTAGTTTAACTATGTCATCATTCCCGCTTATTTTGAAGAGCTACACATTTAAGCATTTAAACAGGAGCCCGTGCTAATGAGGTAAACGACTTCCTGTCAGATCTGGAAGTTATGTACGCATGCGTTATTAGAACTTGGACGTACAGGGTTCTGGGACTTTTCCAGAAGAAAATTAACTCCATTGTTTGCAAGAACTATTCTTGGCTGGTGATCGGAAATAGTTATGTTTTGATTCCAATCATTTCCATGACGTCGGTTCGCATTCAAAATAAATTAGCAACAATAATAATTAATTTTATATCGATATAAAACAATTAATGGCAAAAATAAAATATAACTATACGGGAATGTTTTATGATGCTATAAACATATGGAAATTGTCTTACGAATAAAATTTTAAAGCACACAATTATATAGAACATACGCGTTTTAATACATAGGTACAAGGTGTGGATACACTTCGGTATAGACAAATAACTATGAAAATTATACATGTACGTACATTAAATAAAATGTTTTAAAAAATAATACTTAAATTAACACGTGCATGTATTCAGTCTTCGAATACATGATATTTGTAGAAGAAAAACTTTAATATGAACAAGATGTATACAGTGTGTTTTCATAACTAAACATTGTAAATTTAATTGAACTGATTCATGATTGAATGAATCCTCATCAGACGAGTAACAATATAGTATTGTGATTTAAAACAAAAACATGGTAAAAAAGAAGTCATTTAATTGCCATGCAACATACATGTTCGTGTTTTATACTAGCGCATGATTTATGAAAGTTTACAAAATAGTTGAAAACCGCGGTGTGTTGTACTGATTGGATTGACATTGTGACGAGATTTGTAATTCTAAATATTTCGATTGAATATTGGAATTATATATCGAGTATACAGTTATCTATGAGTGAGACGTAAAAATGAATTTGTCTGCCTGTAAACAGACTGAAAAGTGTAGTCCTTGAAGATAATGAGTAAACATAAATATGTGTACACATGCACACAAAGCAAAAATTAATGCAAAAGTCTATATCACTGATTTCGGGGCAACTGTGTATTACTCCGCCATTGCATACAATTTTTATCATGTATCTATCATCAACTGAAAGCCAGATTATTCTGAAGCTTAGAACGTCATATTATTCACATTTCAGTCATTGCGTTGTCTTCCGTTGGTTCCTTATACACATCCACATTAGATCTTCCGCGGAGATTTTCGTATATTTCCTCATCATCATCCTCGTTCGATTCCACCGAACGTGGTTTGTACTTCCGCTGTTTGTCCCGAAGTCTTTGCGCAGGCGCAGGCGCAGGCACAGCTCGTCGGCGTGGTTGTCTTTCATCAGTGGGATCCGATTGCAGTCTCATGTCTCTGTTGTACTTACTCTGCAAGAAAGTAGCCTTACGAACCAACGATTTAGTCATCTTTTTGTTCGACTCTCCCAGCTTTGTTAAGGCTTTTACGGACGCTTTGTTCCAGCGCGACTTCCGGCGAGTCAGCGTTCCGGTGGTGTTGTTGTCCACGTCTTTTGCGAACTGGGCAAAGTTGTCTACAAATCTCTCGTCGAAGTTTCTCTGGTCGTTCACTCCCGTCGTCTGCTTCCTGGTTTGTCTGCGCTTAATCTTAGCCCACCTCGACTTCTGGTTGCTCTCGAACGTCGGCGTCAATGTATTATTGTCAAACGGCATCCCGTACTCATCCTCATCCTCTCTGTACCGCTGAAGCTCTTTGACAATCTGGACAGCCTCCTCACCTTCCAGGTTCTGGTTCTGAGCAATCTTGCCCTTTGACTTGGCCATGCTTTTGCCGATATTTCTGATATCAGTAATCGATGTGATATGCAGAAACGTGGACAAGCGGTGTACGAACATAGCGAGGAATTGAATAATCAGCAACACGCCAAATACAAAAACGAACGCGATGGATATCGGTTCGAATTTGTCGCCTACGAACTTTGGATCTGGACAAGGGAGACGGATGGATAGGTTTGGCGTGTAATCGGAAACCATCTGCAGGGTGAAGATGAGAATGATGAAGAGGCCGTTGATGAGGAAGAAGAACAAGCAGGTTTTGTTGCGGAGTTCAAGAAGCTCGTCTTTGATTCTGGTTTGCTGTTCCTTGTTTTCCTCTAGTGGTTTGAGATATTCCTCGATGAGCTCCGCCCAGAATGTGGTCTCCACGTCGCTGATGTCCTTGAATGGACCTTGGCCGAGGTCCTGGTCCTGGATCCAGGCTGGGTCATGGTCGTAGTTGTCGTCCTCATAGATGCATTCACCTGCAAGGAGAACAAAACGACGCACTTTAACACAAAGACTCGCACTAGGCCATGATAAATATCGAACGAAAATTGTTATAATATTGTATTCGTTTACAGTTTGTTCCAGGTCTGTGAATACTTGATCCCAAAATATTAATGGTAGACTGGAAATTTGGCGAACTACTGTAAGGATTCGACCATGCCGTGATCTCTTGACTACGGTGCACTTCTACAATACTACAACAATACGTTAACACAATGAGCAAGATTCAGCTGTAGAGCTGCATTACTTAGTCAGCTCACTTAATTATAATACGTTTGCTAACCTGTGACAGACGGTGGACGTTTAGACCTTCCTTTACTGGCGTTCGATTCCGTCCTTCGTGTATATGCTGGAACAGATCCCACGAATATTCATACTGTAAATTAATAGTTTAATTGTCCATAGGATAGATTGGCAGAATACAAAAGAAAACAACTGTTATTCGTTCAGGTAATTGCTACAATAGGCGGATGAGTTTACATGAAGACATACTATCAATGTTTACAAAAAATACATAACCAGGAATATACTATATATGAGGTACTCACTTTGTGGTTGTTCTACGACTGCTTTTTCTATTTTCTCCAGTCTCTGCATGATTTCATCCATGTTCTTTTGGTCGGCAGTGGACGAACAGCAGACACACCTACACACTGCGTCCCACGTCCCTCCGATGTCGGCGCCTGTGATTCGTGCCCACATCTCTTGAATTGCGGACTTCTTGATCTGGGATTGCTGGCCGTGAGAGGGCGCTGCCTGCTTGCTCTCGCGAGTTCCCCACGTGACCACATGCAGATTGCCAAGCGAGTAGATCATGAGGATCATGGACATGGCGGGGATTGACAGGAAGTAGAGGAATCCGTGAAGAATGCAAGTGAACTCCTGCGGGTGCATGATCGCCGACACCACGAATATCCCGATGACAACGACGAGGAAGATGGTGGCGACCGAGCAGAACCCGAATGAAGCCGCCTGCTGTATGAGCCCGACCATCACTAGCATCATAACGAGGCTGTAGGCAACTGATAGTATGGCGGCGTAAGCGAGCTGATGAAGAATACGAAGACACAGTTAATTAACAACCGCCCCAAAAATGCAACGCTGGCCTCCTGTTCGAAACGGCGTTACGCGGACGTAACCAGTGCCATGCATATCGTTTCTCGAAGCTCTAGTATCTACTTACGAACGCGCTATGGTCTGCACAGAACGATCATAGCGCTACGTGTACAAGTTCGACTCTCGCAACAGCGGTACGATCGTTCTGTGGAACAAGAGGCATGGATTTTCTGTACAAAACGACAATTTCCGAAGTACAACCAAGCAAACAATGGCGTATATCCAATATACGTATATGTGGCGATAGCAACCACTGACGTAACTATCAGCATCATGAGCATTCAATTTGTTAGATGGGCATTTCGTGCTGATGCATTTATAAAAGATAATTGTTATTATTGACATGTTTTGTTTATTGAGTGAAAACCTATTAGGTAATTCCTGCATACGTGTATATACACTGCTCAAAGGAGTGTCCGTGTGTGGAATGGTAGACGACCTCCTGTGTAAACCGGAAATTACCTGTACGCTCGACTTGGCGACGAAGCACAGAATGACGAAGATGACAACGGGAATTAGATTAAGAATGAGAGCTCCGAACAGGGGCAAGGCAGGGAAGGCCACGTTGATGGCACCCACGATCAGCATGAAGATTGTCCCCGGCGTGATGATGGAAGACGCCATCAGTGCTACCTGATAGATGATGTACAGACAAGAGATCTCCGAGTTTTGTCGAGTCACGTGCTTCCAATCCTAAGTGGAACACATGGAAATGTTGGATAATTGTATTACAGACAAAGCAAACATCTCAAATATTAAACAACGATTGGATTGTAAACATCTTTTTAGGATACATGACATGCTAAATGCAGTTACCGCCCTTAGTTCATTACTCCGGGGTACATTGTATCTATATTATTTGTCACTGACATAACCAAATACAAGTCACAGACAATAACCAAACATGTTCGTAACTGGCTAGTCGTTATTCCCGTATGTAAGCTGATCAATCTACATCACGAATACTCTACCAAACCTGTAGGAGATCAAGGGTGTTTGCCATTGTGGAAGGCGTCCAACGTCGGCGCTGGTTGAAGAACTCGTAAAATCCTTCCGGAGCGTACGTAAAAGAATCAGATGCTGCGCAATATTCCACTCTGTAACCCTGCTGCAGTAGAAGTGTGCACAGCCATCGATCCTCTCCTGTAATATTAGTCAGTAGTTTTAATTGGAAATTGTTTAATAATACAGACCGCTAATTGTTGTAAAGTATTCCTGTGAATTGAAGTATGACAACTGGTATATATGACATGCGCCATCGATGGCTCTGTATTATCGATCTATCGCGCTGCGCTATGAATGGATCCACCATTGGGACCATCATCTGAAAGTTCGATCGATGATAACAGCCACTCATTCTCTTTATGAAAAAAATATTAGGGTTTATAGCTTTCAAGATTCTTTCACTTATATCACGACTTGTCACTTTAGGGCAGGATGAAACCCGCAACATCCGTTGCGCTGAATGTTGCAGTATACCTGCGAGTACCGGCTGGTACTGACAGCCCAAAGATGATAATATAACTGCAATGCCAGGCCTCAGAATGGTAACTTTCGCGAACATTGATGCCGGGCTCCTGGGACGAGATTTGAACCCGGTGCCTTTGGCTCCGAAGTCCAAACTATCTACCATTATTTCACTAAGGATACAATTCAGGGTCCAAAAGACAATGACCGTCGGTGCCGTATATCTAATATGGGACCTCCCTACATATGTGTATATGTGTGCACTGATGGCACATGATATAGGAAGTTAAATAGGTAAAGGAATGCAAAGCTTTGGCTATTTTAGCACATAATTCGTAGAGTAAAGTCGTATTTTATTAATGATCCTATATCATCCGCAAATCCGTAATAATCAAACTAATTAAGTTACTAGTCAAGTATTTCCATCGAGTCTACCTTGGTCGTACTGAACGTAGTGCCTGGCTTCAGACGGTGGCGTTGTGTAACGGTGCATTACGTTGTCATCCATGACTGCGGAACCACGGAAGAGACTGAAACATCCGGGGCTGCACAGCACGCAGCCAATCACGTGCTCCGTAGATTTCTGCAGCCAATGACTGACGGCGTATTCGAACTTCTGGTACCACACCATTGGCCCTGGAATGGATAGAAATGCTACATATATACCGGTAATATATAGATATAGTTATCATCTAATGGAAGGTTTAATATAGACATTATTTACACTGTTCTTGCCATTTGTTTCTAAATAATATTTAGAAAGTTGCCAAATATTATGTGCATACATACAAAATAATATAGTATTTATTAAAATGTTACCAAGATACCTTGAAATAACCAGTAATAAGAATGCAATTCAAGTAAGTTTATGAGAACAAGGACGTATACAGATATTTCGTGTATCATGCTACTTTGGCTGACTAATTACTATGCAAATTAGGGAGCTAATTT
>JAUTBT010002531.1:0-28198 GCA_032361225.1 Lepetodrilus schrolli | reverse complement strand
CACACATACACATACACACCCAGACACACACACACACACACACACACACCCACACCCACACCCACACCCACACACATACACACACACACAGACACACACACATACACACACCCACACACACACACCCACACACACACAAACATACACACACACACACACACACACACACACACACACTGCAGTTATGATACGTTCACGGAAGGTACTGAGTATGTTCTCATAGTAACAATTCGTAGATCAGCAACTAATGTGGATTATATCATAAACTTAACTTATATTTATACATAAATGGGATTTGCTTTTTATTCATAAATAACAATCAATATAAAGAAAAATATATCTCTATAAAACAAAATAATATCAGCAACGAGCAATGACATAGCATATACCATTCCAATGTCTTTCTAACATCAGTACATGTATATCATTCTCAATGTAATACGAACATGCCTTACTGGGGATGGATCTGGAGATGATAAACATGAATTATTATTTATAATAATTAATATTATCAGCATAGTCGGCGTATCGTCTTAATAACATCCTTGGTGTGGTCTTGACAATGCATACATTCTTAAAGAACATGTTCAAATGCATGCTTTTCCAACAGAGATAACATTTAAAAAATAAAAAGTAACAAATAAAAATATGTATGTGTAGTGACTGAACGCTGCTAGTACAGCATGGGTCATATAGTTGTAACAATGCGAATTAAACAACACAATATATGCAATGGGCTTAGCAAACGCGCTCAGTTAGTCAAAGCATCTCGATCTGTTCTTCCAATATGCAAATGATCATTTGGACAGTTAACTCGGAGAATGGTAACAATTTCACCAACATTGATTCTACCTCAATTAAGCATATACTGTCCATACGATATGCAATACCCTGATGAGATGGATTTCAGTTCAGAATCTGGTACATTAATTAAATGGCAGCTTTGGACAGTAACTCGGAGAATGGTGAACATTTCACCAACATTGATTCTACCTCAATTAAGCATATACATACGATATGCAATACCCTGATGAGATGGATTTCAGTTCAGAATCTAGTACATTAATTAAATGTCAGCTTTGGTTTTATACTCCCCAGGGAGTTGTTAATAACGTAGCGCTGTGAGTAAGCTTTGTAGCATGGGTTTGGCTCTGTGTAAATACGTACATTAAAATTGATGTACGTATAATGCTTATCACGACAATGAGGTTCTGGCGTATCACAAGTGACAGGCATCATGTATTGCCGCTTGGGTCAAGGTCATCCATATTGGCATCGACGCCCATAGAGGCCAGGTCCGTCTGAGAGCCTTTGCAGACAGCCGGAAGTGGCAAGGGCTGCGTATCATACACACTGGGTATTGAGGCATCCTTTAATTTGCCTTGCTTGAACTTCCGGTATGCCGCCATCTGGGAAATATAAAAAAAAATATCTACGCATTTCTCTCTCCCCCTCTCTCCCCCCCCACCCCCCACACACAAACAACAAAAGAAAATAGTATTATATTTCTTTGTTAAACGTAATGGAATCGGCAATGTTCATACATAAAGGAATTAGTTGCTTGCACAGAGAACTGATTTAGATTAGTAAGACCACGCTAATGGATATTATCATAGATATATATAGTCACACTTATTTCCATGTTAACATCGGCGAACAATGAACAATGGTATGAATCAGCAAAATTTATTTTCTTTTAACATGTCACTGATTCATTAATTTTACCTTGGGTATGAAAAGGAGACATTGTGTGACACTTGTACAGAGGATAGTCGCGCCTGCGATGACGCCGTACTTGAGCGTGGTGCTGCGAGAGACGCTGAAGGAGACGACGGCGCCGATGACTCCCAGCGTTACGACGTTGTAGATGCACATGCCGATGTACTGGGACTCGTTCAATACGGAGAACTTAACCTGTAATGAATGGAACGATCAGTATTCTGCTCCACAGACCAGTAGTAGCACTATATTACATAGCTACATGGCATGCATTTAGCGCTACAACCGCTCCTAAAGCTTGTAATCGCACACATGGGCCATGTTCCCGAAGCTATCGTATACGTAACGATCCTTCATGGAGGAAACTTTGATGACCACGAAACATGGAGTCAAACTTTCCTCCGCGAAGGCTTAACGATGTCGTTAAGTATACGATAGCTTCGGGAACATGGCCATAATTATAAGCAGAAAGGTTTATTCGTACGCGCACTGTGAACAGTCATGAGGCACTGCGTTTGTCCCATAACGGAACAATAGTTGCGATATGAAACGGAGCCTGTTTACATGCTGAGATGGAGAGAACCAACCACACACACACACACGCGCGCACACGCACACACGCACACACACGCACACACGCACGCACACACACGCGCGCGGACGCGCGCACACATACACACACACACACACACACACAAACACACCATTTTCTCAACTTGTGCTACGTTATGCAATTTAGGGTTTAACGTCCGCGTTCAGCGTATCTGATTTACCGGGTGGCCCACATAAACGTCTATGTAAATGCATGTACCTGTCTGGTTTGCCAGGCAAGGAACACTCCCAGGAGTAGGAATATGCCCTGGACCAGCATGATAGCGATTAGAAAGTAGTCCTGCTTGGAGGAAGAACAGTAGTGACCCACAAACTGGATGATCCTGTCTCCTTTCACGGTCCGCTGGAGTAGTAAACGAGACAGTGAATGGAGATATCTCTGTTACTTTAAACCATTGTCCACATAAAGAAGTCAATAATTATAGTATACTCTGAGATTCCTTCCAAAAGATATATGCCTAATCATATTGAATCATATTTAATTAATGGATGCTAAATAGTCATAGCCAGGGTGCCAACGAATATGAAAATAGGACAATATATTTAATATAACTGCATATATAATCGGAATAGCATTCAATTTTGGTTATTTCAAACGTTAGCTAGCTGTGGGTCTAGGAAACTCACATGTTGTCATCTCTACAGCTATAGCTAGTGCTTACAATATTTACTATTGATTTTTTTTATTGTGGCGAAGATCTAATTATAAAAATTGTATTTAAAATCAAAGATTAAAAAAGTAATATTCTCGTGTACTATTATAGACCGGTTCAATTTATTATCTGAATAAACTTCGTTAAAGAAAGATTTTGTTATGAACAAATAAGTACTAAATATTAGTATACATATTACTAAAACTATTTACAAATAACTCTTGTCTGGAAAATTATAGTTTTTTTTTAACGATGAAATTTGCATGCACATGCCGGTACAAATGCTACTCAATACCTATATATTTAGTAATATTAATATACAAATTAATATCCAAAAACATGTCGTATTACCTGGTCCGGTATGTTTTCAGTGGCTATTGTCTGCGGGTCAACCACGGTCCAAACAACGAGTATGGCAGAGTTAAACAACACCAGTCCCCCGATCATCAAAAACAGGGTGTGGTCCTTTATAGACTGGAGAATAGACATATAAAATACTAAACGAGCTTCCGTGTGATACCATTTTTATGAAACGAGTGAATGGTTTTGTGTGTGTGTGTGTGTGTGTTGGGCTGTAACTATTGTTGTAATATTTGAGAATCATTATTCATTACCTGACTCTTTGCATGTTGTATTTGACCATTCTGCAGCCACCAATGGATATGTGCCAGGGAAGGTAATCTCAGCAGACTACAAGCAGACGGTAACCAGGGTGGCGATCTCTTCAGTGTCTGAGTGCAATTTGTCAACAAGAACATCTGAAAATACCGAATGTCTTGTGGAGGAAACCATGGCAAGTTACTTTATATAAATATAGCCATGTGATATAAGAATTAAGATGCTCCTACTAGTCTTGGCCAGAGGGGTAACCCCTTTGGCTTAGTCAGTAGGGCGTTGGACTTAAAATCCAGGCATTCAGGTTTGAATCGTAGGATCAACATATGGTCCATTAAATCACCTCCATAAGCATATAAAATATTATGATCAAGTACTCTAAAAGACATATTTCGCGGACGCAAATATCGCGCAAATGCTATAATTGACATATTCGCGGGAATTAAATTACGCGCATTTTGCCACCAAAAAAAAAAGGGGGGGAAAATATTCACTCACATAATGAACAAAAGTACTACTATAACGTGCTCACCGGCGATTATGAACACAACTAGTTGTAAAGACCAATTAAAATAGGAGAAAGCCAAATAATTAGCAATGACTAGGGCAATACTTTGGCCTCAGACATCGTCAGTAGACTTAGTATAGTAAATAGAAGCTGGTGATGTTATTATTGAGTATGGAAGGACTAGGTAAGACAATGTGTCTGGCTGACGTACCAAGGTGTATCCACGAGCCTTATCGGTGGCGTCATACCAGCGCTGCTGTCTGTGGATGGCGTGACGGTTCTCTCCCAAACTCACACCCAGATGTTGCTGAAATACAACATAGATGTTAAATGCCATGTCAGTTTATTTCCCTATTAACACTTATAACTTATGTGAAGCTCTTCTTTCTAGGGGCAACATTTCTAGGGGCAACATTTCTAGGGGCAACCTGAGATGTCCAATAGAACAATGAGGACATTAATTGTGATACATTTGAAATTGATTTGCAGGGGTGGATACTTTTTCAATAACAGGGGGTGTGCAACTACAAGTGACACAATTCCTTGCATCATCGGCACAATATACTTGTGTAACAGAGGACCACTGCTGATCCTGGGATTCGAACCTGAGTTGCTGGATTGTCAACGCTCTACCGACTGAGCCAAAGGGCTAGCCCCGTTGGTCGAGACCAGTAGGAGCATCTTATATCACATTTGTATATTATTTTTGTACCTTGAGTGTGACAGTCTCGCTGATCTTCCCCATCAAGCCATCGTTAACAGACTTGTGAGCGGCCTGTTTCAGTTGTTCCACCCTATCGATGCATTCCTTGAGCTCCTGACGGAGGTAGGCGGACCTGCTGCGAGCTTCGGCGGCATCTGCCAGTCCCACATCGGCGTCGGGTGTGTACGGCCCCAGGGGGTCAGCCTGACTTGCTCCAAGACGAGTGACGTCCAGTCTAGACAGACGCCCGTCAATCGTGGTCTTACTGCGGTTGTTGTTGCCCTCACTGGACCCGGTCACTGCTACGGTGTGACATAGAAGGTCCAACACACGTGACCTCTCCTGTAGTGTCGCGAACAGACGTCTGCGGGCTTGATCCAGAGTCTGTAGGAAACAGGAGGATAATGGTGACATGCTCTACTTATCAGTTTTATACGATGTATTCTAAAGAATGTATTTTTTGGACAAGCATATCTTCGTTGCTTATTTACTAGCCAATGCTCGAAGGTGACAACAAAGAATAGAATGTATATTTTGGAATTGTTGTCCCTTAGCAGGTCTCTGTTAGAGGATACAGTTATTTTTGTTGGGGTTTTTTGGGGTTGTTTTATTTGGTTGGGGTTTTAAGTCGCTTTCAAGATTTTTTCACTTACATCACGACTTGTCAGTTTAGGGCAGGAGGAAACCCACAACATCCGTAGCGCTGAATGTTGCAGTAAACCTGCGAGCACCGGATGATAACGAGCACTGGTACTGACAAGACCAAGGATGATAACTCTCAGTACCAGGACACTCTTTTATTATGAAGCCCTCATGAAGTCCACCAAGACTAATAGCGCCTCAAATGGTGTCTGCGGATCACCACGAGAGCACTCTGGTATGAAAGAGTTCCGAGGTGCGATTACAGCCCTATGCTAGGAACATCTTGAGATTAGGACGTGGGAGATGGTCACCAGGTGGTGCTGGCAGTCGGGTGTTACCTGGAGTTGTTCCTGGACAGACTTGAGCTGTGCCTCCAGAGTCTTTTTACAGTTCAACAGGTGAGCCTTCTCTGCACTCAGCAGGTCATCTGCCCCGTCATGTGCCTGCAGCATAGAGTCATATAGTCATAGTCCGGATAGTCATAGTCATCTTCGTCATATAGCCATAGGATAGTCGGGATAGTCATAGTCAGGATAGTCATAGCCATAGGATAGTCATAGTCAGGATAGTCATAGCCATGGGATAGTCATAGTCAGGAAAAGTCATAGGATAGTCAGTCAGTATAGCCATAGGATAGTCATATTCAGGATAGTCATAAGATAGTCATAGTATAGTCATAGTCAGGATAGTCATAGTCAGGATAGTCAGTCAGGATAGTCATAAGATAGTCATATTCAGGATAGTCATAAGATAGTCATAGTATAGTCATAGTCAGGATAGTCATAGTCAGGATAGCCATAGGATAGTCAGTCAGGATAGCCATAGGAAAGTCATATTCAGGATAGTCATAAGATAGTCATCGTCAGGATAGTCATACATATATAGTCAATAGAGTCATAAAGTTAGTAGAGTCATATAGTCAGTATAGTCATATTGTAGTATAGTCAGTGTAGTCCTATACAGTCAGTAGAAAGTGAGTCATCAAACCAAATTCCTGTAAAGGCAATAAAGTTTTATGATATATTATTGAGTCAGCACATCAATGTATAAAAGGAAAGTCTGCATAGAATTAGTCAAGAATCATTTATACTCAACATATAGTCAGCATATATAGTCAACATATAGTCATCACAGTCAGAATTTACTCAGCAGTTGGCATATATTCAGAATAGTCAGCATAGCCACAATAGTTAACATATAGAGTCAATATTGTCACACCAGTCACATAGTCAGCGCATAGTGTCAGTATAGAGTCAGCATAGTCACAATATAGTCAACATAGAATCTGTATACAGTCAGTAAAGAGTATAAATGTCGGCAGTCAGTATAAAAGTCAGTATAAAAGTCAGTATAAAAGTCAGTATAAAACAACGATTCCCATGCTATATATACATTAATTTAAAGCACATTAACCTACAAGAAAATAGTGCTTTTTCAAGATAACATTAACAGAATAACATTTTCTACAATGGTAATTCAAAACCAATATCAATTGGATTAACATTTCTGCAAATAGTGTTTATTAAATTGCATGCATTCAAATAGACTTTGCCATCCACCCAGACATTAATCCAATGGTAATTTCATGTTCTTATATAATCACATCGGCATCAATACACAATCAGATTGATCACATTTGGTGTGTGGAATAATATAACACATATCTGACGCAGCATGAAAGAAAATAAAATCAAATATATCACAGATAAGGTTATACTGTTCACATGACTGAATAATGTGATTAAACAAACCACAACGGCAAATGTACCAATTAAAACTGCAATCTCCCAACATAACAATTGTTATCTTGCCATTTGCTCAGGGGTATTACCGTTCTGATTCATTGCAAGTTAATTCTTTGCGTAAAGAAAGAAGTTGTCCATTTCATGGTGTACACGTCACAGACGGATAACACGCACTGAATGGTCTGCCAGTTTATCTAACTACTTTGGAATAATGAATGTTCGATAACAAATGCTATCTTTAGAGGCCTTTCACTATGGAATGGGTTGTAACAATGACATATATTCAATGTCAGTCTTCAATACTAATGTGCATGACCTAATATGACACAGTTATACCTATATTAATATAATTATATATAGAAGGCTCTTCGCCATGATAAATGTGGTTTCTTAATTATTGTAGAATATTCAGTCCTAGATAAATAATACAAGGAATTTCTGATTACAACAAAATAGATAATTAGTTAAAATTTATATTAATTTTTATTATGACAGATGGCACAAGCAGTTATAATATTGATAAAGTAATAATTATTCAATGATTCAGTGCTGTCAGACAATCGTTTACCATAATGTTTGTGTAAGGATTTTGAGTCCTTTTCAAGATTGCTTTGCTCAGACAATAATAAAAACTTAAAATGTAAAAATAATGTTGGAAGATTAAATGTTAAATATTTGTGGAAAGAAGAATCTATTTATTTCAAAAGAAATAATAACTATTATCAGAGATTTTGGTAGAATTTCGTAGTAGATCTATTACTACAATATTCTTTTCTTTCAATAGCAAAAGAAATATTTAATATTGGAAACTGATTTTGATACAAGCATCATTTAGTCACTTCATCTTCCACACAAACCCTAACCCAGTTTTCTTCAATTCAAGTCATGCCCTATAGCCTGCATTACCAAGCATATCACTAATTAATAGAAAACCACCATCCAGTGTGTTTGTGTGTACCGAGTTAACTTAATCAATACAATTCTGTTTTACGTGCTCACTGTGTGTTTCGAGTCAACATATCAATTAATCATGAACAGCATGACTCAGTTAAAAGGCGGAAAATTATATTAATTATCTCCCAGATAAACACCTGCCTAGTAAATAAATGTACTAATGGCCAACACTTGAAAGGCTGACGCTCATTGATTTATGCAATCGATGTCTATGATTTCCTATAGAGTTTACCGTGGATCGAGTTAAACAAACAGACCCCCCATTGGCATCTAGTCAACGTGTCAGACACAGCAATATATCATGCATGATCATCCAAGTATTTGGGGTTTTTTTAAATTGGGGTTTAGAGCTGCTTTCAAGATTCTTTCACTCATATCACGGCTTGTCAGTTCAGGACAGGAGGAAGCCCGCAACAACCGTAGTGTTGAATGTTGCAGTAAACCTGCGAGCACCGGCTGGTACTGACAAGACCAAGGATGATAACTGCATTGCCACTCTACAGACAGTGCATCCTATCAATATCGCGTCAGAAAGATAACTTTCGTGAACATTGATGCCGGGCCCCTGGGGTGGGATTTGAACCTGGAACATTTGGCTCCGAAGTCCAATGTTCCACCACTGCGCTACCACCTGCCCCCTCATCCAAGTAATGTACATCGTAAACCCAGTTAGTAAAAAAAAATTACAGATTTATGGGAAATATAATCATAAAGTAATAAAATCTTTATACTTGAAGTATGCAACTAAAATAACTAGGTTCACATTACTGAAAATGCTCTCCATGTTTAACCTTGGCGTTCTAAAATCAATTAATGTATAACAATGATGTTACATGACCACCGTACGTGACAATGAAGTGATTAAAGCTGCGAGTAATACTTGTTGTGGCGGCAACATCATGCACAGACATACCAGGGCAGTCCTGTTTGAAATCTCAGCATAAAAAAAAAACAGTCTTAGGATAAAGAAAGAAACCATTCCCCAAACTAAAATCTAATGAGAATTCCAAGACATTTGTATGATGTGTCGGGAAACTGACATTGAACTTAGGGGTTACTTTGTATATATATATATGTCAAATTGAATTCTAAAATATGTATTAATGAATTTATAAGAACTAATTTTACACAATTATGTCCAGATTTGTTTTAATGTCTATAATTTTAATAGTAAATTCATTGGCTTAAATTCATTGGCTTCTTCAGCTTGGTCACTTATTTTTTTTTTAAAGTTAAATTAAAATACCAAACATTTAGGAGGCCATGGAATACTAAATTATTGTAATATTCTTGGACAAAACAGACTTGACCAAGATAACTGACCAACTATTGACAAATGTCTACTGTACAGCATACTAGGTGCCGCTCTATGTGAACCTCTCTTTACACTGAGTTCTTCTTTGACAGCTCCACAGGGTCTATTGTAAGACCATATGCATGGTGTCATGAAAGAGCATTCACCCAGGCAGGTACAACTATTCAATGGTTCTGTAGGCATTCTGTAGACTGAGCAATCTGTAGCTGAACAAGCAATCACTATGGTCAGTTTCAATGAAACCCTTGTGCAAGCAGATAGGTGGAAATACATGCACTGAAGCCAACTGCCATTGTACCGTACAACATGACAACTTCAATGACATTCAGAGGACTATTACATGCTGTATTATGTATAGGCAATTTAAAAGTTACTTATATTTCATGACAGACAGGGTTTGTAAGTTCAATCATATTTTAAATATAATAGACGATAGTGGTCATTTTTTATTTTGATTTGAATTGGTTGAATAGAGGTATCACTTATAAGACGGCTTACATAACAATAGTAATAATGTGAACATTTATATTGCACTAAATCCCCAGTCGAAAGCAAGCTCATAGCACTACATTATTACCCCGGTCAATGGATCTGTGTACACTCAATTTCCTTCTCACCTCCCTGGGGAGTATACATGGTTTGTGTGCACATGCCCTGCTTGTACTTGACCAGATTTCCACTGGCTGATGGTGCTAGCTCACTAAAATATATTGCCACAGTTAGAACATGGAAAAAGACTCTGAGATTAAGGGGACCAGTCCTTGCTTTACCTCTTTCAATCATGGGATCACATCACGCTTTTCTTTAACACACAGGCAATATACAGGCATCATGAATCTTCAACAAAGCAAGAACATGTCCTCCAAACACCCATCATCACTGGTACAGGTCTGTATGTGTGCAGGTGACACAATGTAGGGTCGTACAAACACATTAGCCGCAGAGATTGGCAACTGTGAAACATACACGCCTAATACCAGCGACTATACATGCCTAATTCAAGGCATTCTGTCCACCTACACTACTGGGGGATACATGGAAAGTGGTACTTGAGGAGCTATCACTTAACAACCCCACTGTCAACACAGAAGTAAATCCAGAGTTATACACAACATGCGTAGGAATCTGAAACTTATTTGTACACAGATTAAGCTGTTGGGTAAATAGCATGGATAGCCTATGTGTATCTGGTCTCTTTCTAGTGCTACAACAAAAAAATGTATGACATAGGAATAGGGTTGTAAACTAGTAATAAAATAAACTTTAAAAAAAAACTTATCAGGCAAAATTAAAGTGAGTTCATAATTCTGACATAGAAACTGTGCAGTAAGGCTTACCCTTACGATATCAGTAACATTGAAATACGATAAGACATGTCAATGATTGTCATGTCAATGAGCCTATACAGTTTTCAAATTTATTCTGTATATCTGTAGATTTAAAACCACACCGTCAAAATATTTATAGCATTTTTACATTTTATACCAAAATTAACACAATTCCTAATGAAAAATAAAACAGGGATATTATCACTTTCAACCAGCTTACCCATATTGTTAGAAATATCTGGAATTGCAATCTAAGTTATAAAATATGAATTAAACATTTTGTATGTCAACATACTGAATACTTTATAAATACACACACGCTATTTGTGTGTAGTATTCAGTTTTTCTTGTGTAATATCATCTACTATCTGTGGTTGTTAGGGGCAATGTCAGACACGAGTATACAGAATTAATTATGTAAAAGTGAATGGCGTTAAGATATCGACCAGTCTGTGTGATGACTACTGATCAATGGTAAGTATGCTGAAGTTATGGTAACAGTAGTGCCAGACCCAGATCGTCACTTGGCGGTATGGAAGGTTAAGAAATCAATGCCAGCTTGGGGATAAAGCGGAAGTTCGGTGTCTAGATAAACTTGACTTGCGTGTCACAAAACATGCATAAAACATTAGCTATGATAAAGACATGTGTTATATTGATGCTTTATAGTCTCACTAGAATTTAGAAAGCTAAATAAGCCTTAAAGTGTACACCACTGGATGGTTTTTACTATGAAAAAGCTGATATTAACTTGAAAAAGCTGATATTAACTTATGAAAAAGCTGATATTAACTTGAAAAAGCTGATATTAACTTATGAAAAAGCTGATATTAACTTATGAAAAAGCTGATATTAATTAACTTATGAAAAAGCTGATATTAACTTTAAAAAGCTGATATTAACTATAAAAAGCTGATATTAACTTATGAAAAAGCTGATTTTAACTTATGAAAAAGCTGATATTAACCTGTAGTTTCTCTGTATGATATCTTTAACAACAGTTTCTATCAGCAACCCGTACTGCTCTAGTAACTAATTGATTTGTATTGATGATTGCTTTGTTTTAGTTGCCAATCAATTAATCAAACAATCAATCAATCAAGTTCTCCATGATCAACTACCAGGCTACTTATCGCCGTAAACGTCTTATCATTATGAACACTCAGTCTGTGAGTACTATGGATTATAGGCGGTATACCAATATTATCAAGTGAAAGAAAATTCAAATGTATGGACTATACAATAATATATTGTGGGGCTCCAATGGAGATTGATAAGTGTTTCATTATTTGGCATCAAGAACCAATTTACAACAATTCCCCTACAGTTATAAAACTATCGACGGATTCCTAAACACAACTAACTCACAGGGACTTGTAGAGTGGACCCAGTGCATCTGATTTGTCAAAACCAGTCAACATAATGTTTTTTTTACAAACTTAATAAAAAAATACTTTAAAAAATATCCGTACATTTGTTGGACTAGTAATGCATAAATTTGCATTCAGTTATTAAAAGTAACCCAATTCTAATTTTCATCATTTCGTTCATTTCGTGTCCTGAGATGCACCGTCCCCCAGTATTTAAAAGTGTGTTTATACAGTATACTCCCCTGACAGCTGAAATGTACTTCACTTCTCATGAGTATGTCAAGACATGGATTACCACTGTAGGAGAGTATGATATTAAGGTATGATGACCTCATATAATGTCATATCTCCATGGTGACCAAACAGTGCAGTATGATTCCCCAATCTCTTACACGTGAGAAACAAATGAATATTTTGGACTTACATTGCATACAGAATTACAGTATATATACTTTGTTAAAGGAATGTACTCCATGGCAGAAACTCTACAAATACTCTTCATCGTGTTCATAATATTTACAAGTAAAGTCTAGAGTACTAAATGAATGATAGAATGAATTAGTGCTTTACATCGCAGTGGGAATATTTCACCCATACGCGACGAAGAAATTTAAAATATATATTGTATAGTATGTATACTGGTACTTTTAACAAATGTAACAAATAAATGCCATATTTGTATAAGGTTCCAGTGTTAGAATATGTAGTAATAGTAATAATATTAACACATTTCCACAAATTATAAGTATACAAATTCTTATCTAGCAAGTATACCGCTGTTCTAAATGGGAATACAAGGCTCCATATGATCCTAATTTAAAATTGTTTGTCATAACTAGAACACACAAACCCACATTGCCTTTACATGTGCCTTGGTACAATGTTACACAATAATTTCATGGATATTAAAAGCAACTTTAAAAAAATTACTTTAAACAAATGAGAGCAAAGAATAATACAACTAAGTGAGAGTGGTCTCAAGAGGAAATTGCAAACTAATGCAGTTATTAATGGAAGTGCTTATTGTAAACTAATGCAGTCATTAATGGAAGTGCTTATTGTAAGCTAATGCAGTCATTAATGGAAGTGCTTATTGTAAACTAATGCAGTCATTAATGGAATTGCTTATTGCAAACTAATGCAGTCATTAATGGAATAAGTGCTTATTGCAAACTAATGCAGTCATTAATGGAAGTGCTTATTGCAAACTAATGCAGTCATTAATGGAAGTGCTTATTACAAACTAATGCAGTCATTAATGGAAGTGCTTATTGCAAACTAATGCAGTCATTAATAGAAGTGCTTATTACAAACAATGCAGTCATTAATGGAAGTGCTTATTCAACCTGAATCTACACTAACATACCCATCGCTCCAGTAAGCAAAGTATATATTTATGCATCAATTCCTTTCAATACACAACTCATCAATTTTGTACTGAATCATACTCCCTGATCACTACTTGTGTGAGCTGTGTACATTGTCAGCATTAGAATGAATACCCCAAGCCCTGAGTTGTTCACATCTGAATACATATAGATACTGTGTGAAATAAAATACAGGTTCATGTACTGTAATTAAAGTATAACGTGTCTTAGATTGGTGTCATTTTCACACTTACTCCATGTAACTGTATCTAAGCTGGTACAGAAACCTGCCTGCTTCACTCAGTCGGAGCTGAGCCGTGTCTTACGTAATTGTCAATCCATTACGAGGGGAAACATGCCCATTTAAATTTATCCTAAGATTCAACTTTGAAGCAAGTTTAATCATCCATTCCTTCGAAAAAATATACAAAAATTACATTCCAAAACATTCAATCTTTACTAGGCAGAATACCATACCATTCTTCTGTGAGATAAATGTAAATTTTGAACCTATGAAGACATAAGTAAACATATGACCAGCCCAGACGATACAGACATAATACAAAAGATATACAGATGTAAGTCTATGTACAAACTGATGCTCTGATGTTCTTGATAAATATACAGAAGATCTAGACAGACGAGACATAAAATATAAAAGTTAATAGTCAATGTAATAAAGAACATCATACAGACAGTCAATATATTCCAATCCAGATATAAAAGCATGTAATTATGTAACCTAGAGCTGTCTTGTATGAAATGGAATAACTCTAACTTAGTTTATGGTAACCTTACTTTCAACTGGTGACAATTCTACACATTACTAAGGCAAGAGAGCATAGCTTACTATATACGCAGGTACAGACTAATCCACGTTAATTATTTAGCCATTTTGTTTTATAATTAACATAAAAATATAATTTTTTAGAGTTTGTCATCGGCTAAGATCTAAATTGCAGGAAATTACTTTTGAGCACACATGATATCTCCAAAATGGACGGGAGAGCATGCACCTGGACCCCCCTTTGCACCCTGGGTCAATGTGAATTGATTTAAGTCGAATCTACATTCAAATACCTTCAGCTATGCCCCTGTAAGGTTACAGTGTGGGTTACCTTAGAGTTATGTTGTTTCATACAGGAGAGCCCCAACATATAGACCTAATACCAAACATATAGACAACTCCATATATTATAATCCAAATATAATACCAAACATAGAGACAACGCCATATGTTATAATCCATATATAATACCTAACATATAGACAGTCCATATAATCCCAATAATAATCCTATCACATGGTTGTTTCACACCAAGCTTTTAAACTGTACACATAAATCCCAGATTTGTTAAACTGCTGAGGTAAGAGCAGACTTGTGGTTCCAACTAATCAGGATTGGTACGTACAAGCCCCTCGCTCAACGATGGCTATTAATATCAGTGTACTGGTGCCTAGGCTCAATGACCAATGTGACAATGTCATTGTGGACAGATGTAATGTAATGACATTTCTAATCCACAAATTCACCCTGGTGATTTGGGAAGAAAGATAAGAACACAGTCAGAAATTAAGAAAGAAATAACTATTCTCATTGTGATAAATACAAATTTATAGATTTGGCCATAGTTATTTAATACCCTGGTTTACGGATTTTTCTGTGGTAATTTTGGCTTGGGTGGTATAAAATATAAATAAATATAATTTGATATTTTGGAAAGTCGGTCTGGTCCAATATAAAAATAATAATAATTGGAAATGTATGAATGGTCGGTTGACTCCAAAAAAAATATAGTTGATAAATAATTGTTATAAACACGTGTAAAAATTAATTGTTCACATCTGAATGCACAATTATTTTTAAAGTACTGCTTGCCAATAGTAGTAATTGTTATAAATTAGATTTTTTGGTTATACATATTTATCATTAGCAAATCAAATTGGCTTTGACTGTGTCAACCATTGCCGGCTGATCTTTGTTCCTGTTCATTGATGGTTTATACAACATTTTCCTTCAACATTTATTTTTATAGTTTTCTAAAGACTAGTACACTGTCGGCGGAATATAATAAAAATCATTATTTTTATTTTCAAAGGTGGAAAAAAAATCGGGTCGGCGGATCTGTAAACCAGGGAATCAATTAACTATGGCCTTACATTGATTAAATAAATATGTCCAAGCCAAGCTGAACTGGTGATAATTCAGGATAAAAGGAGCATGGCAAAGTGTGTGGATTAGGAATATGCACCCTAGTATCCACTGTTAAATATTGTAGGATAGCAGTATTAGTACGAATGAAATGGATCACATTTTGAATACTAACAAAATTATATCAGGCCTAAATAAAATATTAATGTAGGTCTCAAGTTTAAGTTTTTAATGTTTACATCAAGAAATTTGAGGGTGTTAACATTAAAAGTATTAAAGGGCTACCATATATTAGTTTGAATGTTTTCATTAATGAAGTTATCAATGGTTTACAATATTTGGAAATGTACGCTTTTGCCAACGACATCACAATATTACATATTTCCATACTGTTTGATGAAACATATTCTTGTATATTTTTCTTGTAATTTAAATATCAAGTTTCTTTATAAAATAGAAACAAATATGTCCATGAAATATCAGATCATACAAAAGTTACTTGTCATTATTATGACAGAAAAACAAATATAAATAGATCAAAACAAATTTAATTTGTTGTGTGTTAATGTTGATGCTGGACTTACCTTTTCTTTGGGGGGTCTCAACGTTCTGGTAGCTTTGCTGCTTTTGTTCACGCTGATGTCTTTTCGCGTGTGTTCAAGCGCTTTTTCTAATGCGTCTTTACCTCTGCTTAATGCTTTAATTTCTTCATTAGTTTCCAAAAGACTCTCTCTTAACTTAGTCACAACAGACTTCACGTCTCGTGTATACCTTCTTGCTTCATCGTTACTTAATTGAGCAATAGTGTCTCTCAAATGTGGCAATGGATCTAACGCTCTTCCAATATCAGAACTTTTGTCACTTTTCTGAACAATGGTCTGAGAGAGTTTTATACCCTTTAAAGTTGCATTGCGCCACGATTCTCCCCCAATCATTGTTGTGGTCGTGGCAGCCATCCTGGTGTTTGCTTTCCACGACAGAGGATGGACACAAGTGCTGACGGTGAGAAGCCACGGTATGTCAATATAAGTACTGAAGCACGCCCGTGTTTTATTACTTGGCGTCACTTTCCATGCAACGTCGTCCCGGGCAACGAGCAGTGTGCTGATACAAAATACGAACCGCGCAATCACCGGAAGCGGAATGAAAACCGATACGGAATACGGAACCAACATAAATGATCGGTCAAAATGTATGTTGGCGATTAACAGCATGAAAACTACTTACATGTCACACGATATTATATTGCCTATGTATATTCGCACATATAATAAGATAAATATACTTAAATATGTGTAAATATTCAGTTTTGTAATAAAATGCTTACCACACCCGTCTTATTCTAAACACATTTATTCAAATAAATATAATAATAATAATAATAATAATCTCACCCATTAGAATTGTTAATAAGTGAACATAATTATGTGAAGCTAATTATTTTCATAGGCTATAACAATAATGTATGTAGACTAATTGTCTAACCATAATTCCGTGTAATAACCAAAATATATTTGCTGCTTTTGATAGTTGTACATTTACAGTAAGCTGCTTTGTGACACGATTATTTAATCACTATGACTTGCTGTATTCTCTGCTTTGTATTGTACCCTCCCTACGTGTTCCCGCCGGGTAATAACTTATTAATAATCCAATTAGTCACATGTATTGTTCTCTCGTTGATTAGGCTCGACTCTATGTAAACTAATCACCGATTGCATCCGCCTAGTATAATAGAGCCAATTGAGATTCATCCTATTTGTCCGGGATGATTATGAAACGGCAGTTGATTGGACGAGTGTGTCCATTGCATCTGGCGGCTGTATATTTACATGTACATTTCAGTCATAAGGAAAAGAGCAATTATCGTATATCCAATTCAATATTCATAATAATGAATAAGACAAGTTTCTTAGGAAATCATCTTCCAACTGTACCTGGAAGAACAACATAAACTTATGTATGTCTCGTCTCAATGTCTTACATCATAATCTGATACTGTTAAAGCAATAAGCCTATTATCTTCAGTCAACCATTTTGTGATATCTTATTATGAGTTCCCCAGAAATCAAGACTTGTTCAGTGTTGAGAATAGTGTGCGACACAGATTATGTTCAATATTAGCAATTAGAAATTACCCCCAAATATATTTTTTTAAATTTTGGTTTCAGTATATTAAGTGTCAACAGGGTAAGTGTTATATATGTCTGATGTCTGATTAATGTGAACCAAAACTAAAGTAGGGAGGGGGGAGGGGGGGAGGGGGGTAGCGCAGTGGTAGAACGTTGGACCGGATATTTCTTTTAGGTGACAACTTTCCTTCATTACAAAGCATGATCTTGCTTGAATATGGAAATGTGGTTTACTTAGACTTCAATGGTCAATGAAATTAAAATTACTCAGATTATATATATGGTATATTACGTTATATGTATATACATTGAAGGGGACGGGTGGTAGCACAGTGGTAGAACAATTGGACTTCGGAGCCAAGGTTCCAGGTTCAAATCCCGCCCCGGGGGTCCGGCATCAATGTTCGTGAAAGTTACGTTTCTGACACGATATTGATAGGATGCGATGTCTGTAGAGTGGCAATGCAGCTATATTATCATCCTTGTTCTTGTCAGTACCAGCCGATGCTCGCAGGTCTACTGCAACATTCAGCGCTACGGATGTTGCGGGTTTCTTCCTGCCCTAAACTGATGTCGTGATATAAGTGAAAGAATCTTGAAAGCGACTTAAAACCCCAATCAAAAAATAAAATTCAAAAAAATCATATGACCGTCTCGCCTAGTGGTCGTTCACTAACTCTGTAGTAGGCCAAAGTAAACACTAAGGCTGTATTCGTTTTGAACTCGAGTATCGAGTCGAGTGCAGTAAATTCAAATCAGACACCCAAGAACACAACACTCGAATCGTGATCCAACACGCGAACGTAATCCCCGATTCACTGGGGTTGACAGGAGTGGTGACGTCAGACAACAGTGCTCTGTTCACTCGGGACTGCCTGCAATCGTTTTGATTGGTCAATAATGCCCTCAACACTCGTGCTCCGTTCTCGGTTGTTTTATTTTAAAACATTTTGATGCTAATGCGCATGTGTAAGTAACAGTTTACTCGACTCTCGAGTTCCCAAAACAAATACAGCCTCAGTAATCTGCTGGCAAACGATGCCAAGAGGACAGATTACAGGCAAATCAAATTATGATTTTCTTGATGAGATTTCAATACGGTTTTATTTCAGGTTTTTAATGATGACATGCCCGCATTTACGTTCAGAGAAGGATTTTCTGTAATTAGAAACTCATCTGAACGACATTAGGACATTGTTCTTTGAAGGTGATCAAACACAATTCAATACAATAACATAATAAATTTGACAGGAAGTTACGGAATATGTACCGCAAATTAGAATCTAGAGGTGGGTCATTACTGACATTATGTGAATTTCAATTGCATGCCATGTGTTGACCATATAACTTAAGCAGGCAAGATCATTCTTGCATAGGGAACAATGGTCACTATCGGAGTTATTGCATATTCTGAAAGAACAATCTTTCCCCGACATGTGATATTTTTTTCAGATTTTTTAATCATCGAGAAATATATTTATTTCCTATTACACCTACCAACAAAAGGCGGCAGCACCGGAAGTTGTGACGTCCCAGGCTTCTGTGTACACAGATGCCCCTAACAGAAACCAAGATATGCATTCACATTGGTAGTGTTTTTTCCCCCTACCAGCTAGTTAAATTACCGCGGAAGAACAACAACTGAGCTCACGATACAGTGGATGCTGAGGCGTGACAGAGAATAATATTGACAGCAGTGATTTTATTTCTCGGTGTTTGATGTGAGCTGTTGTCGTTGATCTCTTGATCGACATGTGCATGATGAAAGCCTCCGGTTGTTTTCTGTGATAGGGCAGTATACAGTGCCTAAACGGTTCCATAAAACAGACCCGACACAGGCCTATGCTGGCTGCCTCGGACTCGAGATTGTCCTCTTCGACGTCCGCGCGAAGTCTATATTTAGAACAGAACACTGTCAATACATTGGCGATAGTGTCTTGCAAGTATAATATTGCCTCTTTAAAGGTAAATAAATGGAACGTCACGCCAATATGTGTTCATTGAAAGAAAGATTAACCTTATATTGTACTTTTTAAAAGCAAATATTATTACCGATCTAACATTGGAAATACATTATAGCATACACTAATGATATTATAAAAATAAGCATGCTTTATAAAATACAATAATGTAATTTTAAATCACTTCATAGCCTGATTACTAGTTGTTTGTGATAGTTTACATATACACTTTTATATACATGTAGAACATAACATATAATAAATTACTAATTGTATAGAATATTATACAATATAATTGAAACTAAGTTAATCGAATTATTGACCTACTAATTATTCAAATATTTTCCAGATGTGCTCACACCAATATGTATTGATCAATCTGTGCCAGGGTAGGGAGTGAAACTGTTAAGCATGTGGCATTGACACCCATTTCCATACGCCGAGACCCTTGGTTCCACGGAGTTCTATGCTGTGTTAGACCTCGGGTCTGTATTCGATTCACGACTAGGGTCCCGAGTGTTAGGTCATGGAGTATGCGCAGAATCGCAGAATCGAATGGCAGGGGTAAACACCGAGTGAATCAATATGTCAACAATTAAAATTAATAATTAATTTGACACTTCTTCGACTGAACTGCTTTCTCACCAAGGATATTGTCAATATATTCAATAAAACGAATATACATTTTTGTAATGCACCCGTGCTTTTCTTCGCCGGCTTGCAGCTCTCACTCGAGTGTTTACTTCTGCCGAAGTGGGGAGTATACACCTGACCTCTCCCGGGTCGTCGTGAATCGAATACAGCCAAAGTGACACCGTGCTTTCAGGTGCCTGGCACAACCAGAGCCTGCAGAAAAGTGATTAATGGCTCAATGTGATGATGGCTGACAGTGAAAAAGGAACATTTCTTCCTGGTCGCACGTGACGCAACTTTTAACAGTTTGGTCACGTAGTTGGTCCGAATTGACTATGTGGAGATTTGGATTCGTGGGAGCTGTACACCCCCAGAGAACCAACACCAATCAGCAGGGGTTATTGGTTGGTCATTCATTCTGGATCTTCTTGCGGGGGTGCGAACCTGTCTTTGTTATGTATGGTAAAATGCTGCTTAAGTCGTAAGCACCGAAAGCTCTGTTTGCAGCACGCCTGCGTGCATACCTTGTCCGGATAACAAGTGGTTAAAGCGGTAAGCGATATATTTCCATAAAGTGGGTCGGTTCCAAATGTAGCTGTTAAAGTTTGATGCTGTCCAATGGCGCCATGCCCTCTGGGATTACTGGGAATATCCGTTATGAAGTTCAGCAGCAATTATTTACTTCTAAAGCGGTAACATCATCACCGACGAGAGATGACTATTTTCCACGAGTTGAGTTGGCAGATGACGACGTGATGAATGCGTCCCGTCGAGGGAAGCTCGACATGTTAGGTCGACGTAAAGAGTCGTATATAGTCATACAATACGGATTGGGTTACGAGTGTTCGTCCGATGTCGAGATGTACAACTGTACGAAGTAATTTAATACATATGCATTTAGCATGTCGCTTTTTCTTGCATATTGTGTGCATAGATTCTCCTTTTAATAACACTTTTGGAAATGCATTCGTTGTGGAACATCGGCGGATCGTGCTAGGAATTCTGGAGAGCGCTTAAATAGGTGTTAAACACGAATAGCTCTCAGTCTTAATACTCTACACGTATTTCAATATATGTTAAACATGGCAGTTGCCAATGGCTTACTTTGACATTTTAGATAAAGTAATATTTTATTTGAGTGGTATGAGCATGAAGAACGTATAGAGAATATGACCATGAAATGGTTTTTAAAATTCCCCAAGTACCTATTTTCATCATCTGGCAGCAAGCTTCTGGCAGTGAGTTATTGCTAAATTGGCAATGGTTCCATAATTGTACATGCATAAACAATGTTAAACATAGTTGAAACTAAATATGTATGTACTATAGCATCACGTCGTATTGATTGTACATGTTCAATGCTCTCTAAAGTGTCTCAATACAATGTGTACGCTAATAAATGTTGTTGTTGTTGTTGAATTTGGGCTTAAAATCGCTTTCAAGACTCTTTCACTTATATCACGACTTGTCAGTTTAGGGCAGAAGGAAACCCGCAACATACGTAGCCCTGAATGTTGCAGTAAACCTGCGAGCCTCGGCTGGTACTGACAAGACCAAGGATGATAACTGCATTGCCATTTTACAGACATCGCATCCTATCAATATCGCGTCAGAAAGGTAACTTTCGCAAACATTGATGCCGTGCCGCCGGGGCCGGATTTGAACCTGGAACCTTGGTTCCGAAGTCCAACTGTTCCACCACTGCGCTACTAATAAAGGTAAGTCAACTCTTAATATGTCACGAAAACGAGACTAGATTAAGGATAGTCTAGACTGTGGATTGTAGTAATGATTAATCCAAAGCCAATGTGCAGAACTAAGTACGTTTCAGTAAATGGTAGAGTGACGTGCACCTAGACCGGTGTAGTAGCAACTATCCTTTCCAATCGTTGCATTTTTGTGGATTATTCTAACACATATAATCAGGAGCGTAGTATTGATTCGATAACAGCCGAAACTGGCCGGAATCATAACAAAAAAGGCAACATTATGAGATCTTGATTGTTCACGATCAATCTTCAGAAGCAGTGTTTCCTACAAAGACCGATGACTGAAAGTAAAGGTATGGTACGCCACTCATATGTACAATGTATTATTATACATCAACACTTCCCGTATTGATCTGCAGTTAATTTGTACCCATCACCTCTCATCAGGCTTTTGACTTTTGCAATCATGAACTAATAGTCGCCAATCGTCATTTTGACACGAGCTTCTCACAGCCAATCAGTGCATGTAGTTAACCGGACGCTTGCCACAGCCAATCAGAGGTTACGTTTGAGGTCAAGCAGGGGGTCATCCAATCAGGTTTCACTTTGATTTTCTTCAGCTTTTGGTTGGAACTCCAGTTATATCCAAATGGCCATATACACTTCATACTGATTACCGCATATTGATCAAAGGAGGAACATGCATGCAATATGGCGTTCCCAGACGTATGATAAGAGATATCATTGGTTTGAGGACGTTACGAGATAGCCTTTTTACCTTGGTAATCTTTCAAGTAGCTAAATTGTTTACTTAGCATAACATTTACATAGACAGTTGGGTGCGCTTGGAGTTAGTTGATTTAATGGCCCTCATTCTAGCTTCCGTCTAGGTCTTTTTGTTTATTGATCTAAAACTGAAGCTTGAGGTGGGATTAGGACACTTCAGTTGAAAAGTTAGGACGTATGATTTATGCAACCATTTTCATGACCGGCAATTAAAAAAATTAGAGCAATAAATTAACGAACGGTGATTTAATTGCTTGAATTCATACTCGTATGCTTCTATGAATGTATGAAACTAATCGATTCATAGAGGAATTCAAACTTATTCAGCTACGAGATCAGATTTTATAAACATCGCAAAAGAAAATACACCAAATATAAATGTTGTGTTTTGTTCTTTAAAGTAACAATATTAACATATTTAGTTAAGTGATGGTCACAGTTATTATTATGATGCCAACATACATACTGTTCCTACCGTTGCAATCAGTAACATATACGTGTTCTCGTTGTATCGGGCTGGGCGTTCCAATAAACGACAAGGCGCTGTCGGTCGTAGTTTTTTTTTATTCACAGTATATTTCTAGTTCTTAACTCGAACGTGTAAGGCTGGGTTATGGAGCTATACCTCAGGCCCCCGTTTCACAACGGCCTCCTAACTATTTATGAGCTCCTAAACCAGTCCTAAGTGTTGTCACCTCGTAACAAGTGTTTCACGACGACGTCACAAATCTTATCCCTTCTTAAATCGGGATCTAACTTAGGAGGTGATAAACTGGGTCATAAGGTTAGGAGCTCCTAAATTTAGGATGTCGTTGTGAAAAGGGGGCCTGGTGGACAAGTAGGGGGAGGCAGTTATAGTTCCTGATGCGATTCTCCTCCTTATGCCTATTAACCCTTTGAATAATATAATGAATTTCTGAAACCTAACCGAGAGACATGTTATATGGGCAGAGCGCTAAGGGTAGTGAATATCGCCGTGCTTGAAAGCATGCAAGTGGAGAAAGACTATTGCTTGAGTTTAAGTAATACAAAGGGTTAATTAAGAAGACGACTGGGCTGTAAGCTGCAAGAGAAGCTGTTAATTAGCAAATAATACATTATTGAATATATACTAAAGCTAAAATAAAAGTGAACATATTTACAGGTTAAATTCAACACTACCACTTAGCTAAGTTAACATACTTACGAGACATGTTCATACGAATAAGCATACATATGACATTTTGTGGTAGACTAAGTTAAGATATGTGCAAGCTATTTGATTCTAGAGTTTACGTGCAAGTGTGTTCTTCTGTTGCTGACAATTTGACTGCGTCTTACGTATATACTTCCAGAAGATCAATTCTCTCGATGGATTAATTGAAACATTAACTTACCCAGTAGATACTTCCGGCTCATCAACATCGATCTGCGCATGTCTCCTGGGACACGTGGTAATGACCTGGTCATCGTAGTGCCAATCATGACCATACATGTCCATGTATACGGCTCACAGCGATCACGTATCTAGGTCAGATGAACAGGAATATGGTGACCAACTTGTACTTGTATAGATCTGACTTGATCAACACTTTATAATATATGTTCAATATATTTTTTTCACTTTCGGATATTCTCACCTAAATCTGGATACAAGAAATGTGATTGTCATTAATATTACTATTATTATTATTATTATTATTATTATTATTATTAGTAGTAGTAGTAGTAGTAGTAGTAGTAGTAGTAGTAGTGGTGGTATTATAAGGCCATAGGTATTTGATTCCCTGGTTTACGGATCCACCGACCCGATTTCTTTTCCATTTTGGAAACTAAAAATAATTGTCATTATTATATTACGCCTACAGTGTATTGGTGTTTAGAAAATTATTATAATCAATGGTGAAAGAACAAGTCGTATAAACCATACTCGGACATACATTAAGACTGGCAGGCAATGGTTGACACAAAGTAAAAACCAATTTGATTGCTTACTGGTAAATAGGTATAACAAAGGTTTAATATGTAACAATTACTGCTATTATTTGAAAATGATTATGCATTCAAATCTGAATAAGTGATGTGTACTGGTGTTTAAAACAACTATTGACAGCTATATTGATCAATTATATTTATTTTCTGTAAACCGACCATTCATAATCTTCAATTATTATTATTTTTATATCGGGCCCGACCGACTGGCCAAAATATAAAATTATATTTATGTATATTTTCGACTGCCCGAGCCAACATTATCATAGAAAAATCCTTAAACCAGGGAATCAAATAACTATGGCCTAAATACTACTACTAATACTAATAATAATCATCATCATTAATGATAATAATAAATACATAATATTCATTATTAATAATAAAAAAGAAATACATAAATAATAATTACTAACAATAACAATAACCGTGTGTATCGTGCATTTATAAAATGCGCCAAATCAATGCTTTAAATCATGCCCATTGCTTTAAATCATGCTAATTGCGCTACAGCTACATTCAACTTTCATTCTTCATACAATTTATTCGATAACAGAGAAAAAAATAATTATGATTTTGTTTATTGAATCCTGTGTATTTCCTGCCAGCTGAGAATAGCACATGGTCTGGTGATGTAGACGCATCACAGTAGTTACTGCTATACGATTAACATGCGCTCGTGCAAAATGGCGCCGAATTGGTAAGATACAGCTTGCCCTTTTGAAGTGATTAGCCCTCCACAGAAAGTTATGTATATAGATTTTTAAGAACTTCATCAAAGGGGAATTGGAATGAAAGTAGGATGAACGCCGTTACATTGGCTGGTCTGGTTATAAACCATGCTATAAAAAGGTCGAGGAAAGTTGTTCCTGGAGATAACAAAATAATATGTGGCGATTTGTGTGATTTATTACATTGCTTTACAGGCCGCCATCATAAACTCCTTCATATTCCAGCAAGGCCCTTGTCAAATTTGAGGATGGACTGAAATTGAATGTCTTCAACGGTACCTCGATTAAAACTCGAAAGCAGCGGGGGGAAAAAAACTAAATTACAACGGACCAGAGGAGAATGCCAATGATTAGTGGAAGGAGAGGCCCCCCCCCCCACCCCCCGCCCCCCGTATAGATCGTGTAGTGGGAGTAGGAAGAAATCATTTCGGGGGATCAGCCGTTTGATGATCAATATCGACACGTTATGACAGAGTCTTCTTTCTCACAACATTGCGGATGTATAGATGTTAATATTCTTAGCTCCTTCCTGCCGAAAAGTTCATCCTTCTGACTGCTCTTCATTGGCGGGAGATAAGCAAACTGAGAAGAAGCTTAAATGCTATTATGGCTACCCATTACGATATTAGGTGAAGTCGGAAATCGAATAACATTAGAGTGTCAATGTACTGGTACAGGAATGGCAAGTGCAAACCAGAAATTCGATCCAATGTACTATATTGTGTTAATTCGAATATGTGTTTGTCAAGCTTAGGCAATTATTGTTGTTGACATATGTTAGCTGGGCATCAACGGTTCTGATATTAAATTACTTTTACCAGGCATAGTTTTGGTGGTGTTGAATATATTGTTTGTCGTATTGTTTTATTAACGTTTTGTTCGTATATGAAGTACTATTTAACTGCATCCACAGTAATAATGATGATAACAGAACGACAACGGTTTCATTCCAACAATACAATGGATATAGCTTCTCATAATTAAATAAAGTTTTAGAAGGATTTATGTAATCGGTCAATATCGCAATGTGATGTTGTAACTCGCTACAATGTTGATACACAGAAGTAATCCACATTATACAGGTGTAAAGACATTCTAATACTTCCAGCGCTATTCGTCATAATTATAGTACATTCTTATTCATGTTCAACTAAAGCCACTTGTATTTTATCAATTGATTATTGTACTATTCTGAGGAACGAGTTTAGAGAACGTCTCTGTCCTCAGGCGTATTCATGTAACATTTAGTTTATTGTCTCTGGTGAACTGGGATGACATCATCTAGGTGTTATTAACAAAGTTAGAACAATGACATATTGGGCGAAAATACTGTAAAGTAATAACAAACTAGTATTATCCCCCAGTGTCAAGCTATTAGAAAGTGTTTACACAGTTATCAGCATATAAGACACAAGCTATACCAAGTATTGACATGATTACACAAAACACAAATCATTTAAGAATAAGTCAAGTGCAACAGGATAGTAAAATAAATATTCCAAAGATAAATTTATGAGAATAGAAATTGCTTAAATCAAAACTCGTACACATTAATATTGTTTAAAGATACTATTGCACGAGAACCACACGAGAGAAACTTACCATATAACCTCAGAATTTAGTATTAAGATCTAGAGCTAGAAGATAGAACGTGGAAACAAGATAGATTATAGTACAATTGATTTTATGAAGGTTTCTTACAAATGAATTCGTATTCTCTACAAACATGCACGATTCAACATATAATTTCAATACAATCTGTAATAAAGTAAGTGTCAAGTGAGGTTGTAACTCATTGATGACCAAGACGACGTAGTTGTTTTGTCACTGGTGTGTTAAAATTAAACACCATTCGATCTAAAAAGCAAAAACATAATAATTTATTGTTATCCTACCGCACGATGATCTGCCACGCTTCCTCTATTATCAATATGTCATTAAGATTAACGCCTCCAGTGTCTATAGTGACATGTTCATTGGCTGCATTGTATCAGCTGCTACCGAGTAAATACTTAATGACAATCCTTGACGAGCCATTCAGTCGAGAAATTGGACATTAACTTGATCATGACAGTAACCGTAGATGACGAGAGTCCAATGATAGCGCAGTAGATCGAACCACTCAGCAACATAAGGTAGCTCTTCCACAACAAAGGAACATAGTTCTACAATAGTGTTCTGGTTTGACGATTGCATATGTATTATGTCTAGTAAGCTCTCTACATATTGATGAATGTAACATACAAGCTATTATACTAATGCCAATATATGGAAGTACCTATTCTTGCAACACAGACAATCCGGATACTAACGGGATTCGAACACGAATTGCCTGAATGGGAAAAAAACACTATACTGACAACAACAACAAAAAATAAATAAAAAAATGGCATACTGACATGTACATTATTTATATATTTGTTATATTTGTATTTGTCCTATGTCGCGTCTGAAGACAGGAAAGGAATTTAGAAGTCTCCAGTTTCAAGACAGAACACCCCCCCCCACACACATACAAACACATACACACACACATACACACACACACACACACACACACACACACACACCCATTAAAATGAATGATCATAA
>JAUTBT010002530.1:0-10060 GCA_032361225.1 Lepetodrilus schrolli | reverse complement strand
TTTCCTCCTGCCCTAAACTGACAAGCTGTGATATAAGTGAAAGAATCTTGAAAGCAGCTCTAAACCCCAATTTAAAAAAAATAATATATATATAAATAAATAAATAATAATAATAATAATATTGTATATTTAGAATGTTCATGCACAGAGTAGGTTGATATCCCATGAAAAAATACCTACAAATAATGTAAGAAAATGTACTTAATGATTATCTTTGATTTTTTTTAAAAATATTTCGACTTAATGATTCTGTTAAGTTTGTACTGGTAAATTATGTATTAAATTTAAATAATTTTTTTACTTAAATGATTTTTAAAAAATGTTATAATATCTTGTAACCTATCCATTTTGTCTTGAATATAATATGTTTAAACTAAAAGAAACAAAATGATATAGTATATTTTTGCTGACAATATTATTTTTTGGTTTTCACAGACAGAAGAACTCGGCGGACGAAACTATCGGGTCTGGAACCGATGGACACGATCTTCGTGAAGAATGTCAAAGACAACAGTCCAGCATATCGCGCCGATTTAAAGACTGGCGACAGAATCGTATCAGTCAACGGAGAACTGGTCACAGGAAAGTCCTACTCACAAGTCATCTCACTCATCCAGTCCAGTGAATCTGCATTGAAACTTTTAGTCGTTCCCAAAGACGAAGATATTCTTCAATTGGTACGTACCCAATATAATAATGTATTGATTTATTTATTTTTAATTGGGGTTTATAGTTGCTTTCAAGATTCTTTCACTTATATCACGGCTTGTCAGTTTAAGGCAGAAGGAAACCCGCAAAATTCGTAGCGCTGAATGTAAACCTGTGAGCATCGGCTGGTACTGACAAGACCAAGGATGATAACTGCATTGCCACTCTACAGACAGTGCATCCTATCAATATAGCATCAGAAAAGTAACTTTGCGAACACCGATGCCGGGCCCACGGGCCGGGATTTGAACCTTGAACCTTTGGCTCCGAAGTCCAACGTTCTACCACTGTGCTAACACCCACCCAAATTTGGTACAATTTTAGGAAATATGTGTACCCATCCAGTTCCAAAATGACAACTTTTTAGATTGTCCAATAAACATTCTGTGTATTTCACCTATTACAATTCTTTTGCTTTAAATATGTGGAAGGGTGTCGTTCTATCTTGTAACAGCGATTTACATATTTGAGCACCAATGACTTGACAATAATTTGACTTCGTATTTGTATAAATCTATGTCCATTTCCCATAATAAATTTTAAGAAAGGAATATGATATGAAAACTGCATGACTTTACAGACATCGTAATCTAAAAAGAATAGGTAAAAAATAAAATTTAAAAACTGTATTCTATCTTAAAGGAATGGATTAAAATTTCTTTTAACAATGCTATCTTCTATTTTCCTGTATTAAGTTTTAAGAAGGGAATATGATAATAAAAAACTCCATGACTTTACATATACTTCATTATCTTTATGGCATAGGTAAAAAAACAACAATTAAATAAATAAACAAATCGGTATGCTAACTTTTATTTTCAGGCATATCATTCTCAGGCCCAGGAATGTATATCAGGGAGTTCTGGGTCCTTGGATTCCGACCGACAGACGATCAAGTCCACCACCACACGACAATCACACCTGGCATACGCCTCCCACGAAAATGTCCTGCCACGTGAGCCTCACCAAGAGTCCACCGTGTCCTTCAAGGTCAAAGACCACCGATACAGCGACTACATCCTCTCGGAATCGTCCCGCGACACCGGCCCGTATCCATTGAAGACCTCCACGTCATTCGGATCAGCACTTCCGTCGTCGTGCAAGGAACCGCTGCGGAGTGACAGCAGTTACAACCGCGAGGCGTTTTTCAGAGAGTCCGACTTTGATTATTGGAGGCCGCGGGGCTATGAGAGTGCAACAATGACGACAAACGTTTCCATCCCGCCGAAGAAATGCTCATTCGGTCTCTACTACCCTCCACCATCCGCATCCGATTCCAAATCCAGCAGCATGGATTCCCTCAACAAGGGTGGAGGTCGATACTCCAAGGAGAACATCCATGACCCCGGAGCAGAGTTACCTCCCCGTAGATCGGGCTACGACCACGGCCGGGTGTCCGAGAAGTCTCAGTCGAGAGAGTCCCTGATGCGATCGCAAGACAGATTGTCCACCGATTCCAAACCTCCTCCGCCGTATTCCATGTCGGGGTCAAGGTCACAAATGACGTCATCCTTGTCGTCACCTGCCGTCGCGAAGTCGCAGTCACCTTATCGCAGCCACGTCACTGGGAGAAGAGGTAGTGACAACGCAACAGATCATAAACAGGATTCCCGCGGAACGAGACATTATATTCCAGTGGTGTCTGCCAGTAGCGCAGAAAAAGTCACAAAGTCATCCAGTGTGGATAACATCAACTGTAGAGTGGGTCAATACCAGACTCAAAGGACGTGGCAGACGGACAGTAATCGGTTCTCGGACCAGGGAAATTCGGAAAGTCCGATGCAGACGTTTGTGGTGAGGATTCCGGTGTCGGATAAAGCGTATTCCGGCAATCAGGATGCTCAGGGAAGCGGTGTGCGTGGATCAGGGACCACATTCGCTTTGACACGGTCCCCAGTCAGATCTCAGATAGAAATTAAAAGGACAACAACAACAACAACAACTCCGCAGAAAATCGTGTCTCATCGGAAGAAGCAGTTTGAACTGGGCAAAAATGAAAACCATAGTCCTGGTGTTAAGTTTGACCGAAGTAAAACCGAACTGGAGAAAATTACCTCATTCAAACGATTCGAAAGTGTGGCAAATCGGGCAGCCGCATTCGAGACGAAACAGGATTCCGTCGAAACAGATGACGTTCCGAAAGCGGATAAAAACTCCGCCCAAGTCCAGCCCGCAGTGAAAGTCCGGAAATTGTCTGCAGAACGTTGCGCCCCATCACCTCTAGTGCCGGGAGAGAGGCCAGAACGTCCAGCCACGATGGTGAACTATCCGGAATCCGGGGCACCCATCCGGATATACGTCGGTGCTTCCGGAAGTTCCAGCGTTCCATCGTCTCCAATCGTGGAGATCGTCCCCGTGTTTCAGAGCCAATCCGTGGTGCACAAGATGGTGCCAACCTGCGTGACACACCTCCCCCCACGCCCGGTCACCATAACCGGCGACCCGACTCCCAGGCAAATGGCCTTGACCCATGACCCCACTCCCAGGCAAATGTCCTTGACCCATGACCCCACTGCCAGACAAACAACCTTGAACCATGATGTACCCACACTGAGGCCAGCATCGTTCAGTCACGAGGTGGACATGAATGAGGAGCCATATCAGGCGAGGATTATTCAGGAAAATATTCACGGAACCCGACCGATGCGAAAGACATCTTATCTCTCTGCAGTAAATGCACCACGAGCGCGAAGTAAGTGTTTTTGGTCAATCATCTCAAGTTTTCTTTTCGTCGCAAATGGGTGAGAGATTCCCGCAGCGACGTTAAACTCCATAATCACTCAAGTTTTCTTTGTATTGCCTTCTGAAACATTCAGCTCTTCAATTGTAATTTTTGTCATCTTAACAAAAAAATCTTGCATTGTATTATCTGATAAACATAAATACAATAATTTGCATAGTCTGATAATTGGGAATTTGGGTTGCTTATTGAAAACAAGAATAGTTAAGGGCTCGACAATAAGGATTGTCTTCCTGCCCGAGACAGGTATCACTCACAGGCAGACAAGTGAAATAGCCCAGATTAACAAGGCCTTAACCTACAGGGAAGGTAGATTCATGTCCTACAGGACACAGGGACAGGTGCCTCGAAAAGTTAATGTAGAGCCCTGTACTTTATGTTCGTAATTATATAGTCCTAACGAACAACTTTTAAGATATTTTCAATATTTTCACTATTAGTACGACAGTAGATAGGCTGCAATGTAAAAATGTTATTTCCCTTTCATCTTGAAGAGCTGAATCATGTTTATATTCTCCTCAATGTTATATACTATTTATCTTTCATATCATAATATAGTAAGATGGTGATGGTTTAATATCATAGCAGTTTTCTTGTCAATATTTAGTATCAATTTTATTTCAATAATTTATCGTAACATTATTTAGTTATTTTAGCTGTTTCTTCAATTATTCTGTATCTTGTAAAGTAATTATTGCATGAAATTGTACTAAATAAATGTATTTCTTGTGCAGTTGTAATGTATAGCCATTTTGAGGGATTATGGCATTTATTTTGGGAGTAGTTCTTTTATTCTAATTTTCAATTCCTTATTATTTATGATTGTTTGATCATTTTATGATCATGTTCTTTGGAATTCAATGTCCATTGTTGTTTGTTAGATTTCATACAGTTTTTGTTAATCTGAACACAAGTTAATAGACTTAGAAGTTGCACTAGTAGCAAATTTCAAATAAATTAATGTAGACTTTCCCCCAAATATGAAATATTTTTAGATGTTAAAATAAACACTGTAAACCTTCCCCCCAACATCAAATTATTGAGATATTTTATTATTTTTATTTTTGTAATTTTATAATATTGTTCTAAAAGTCATTATTAATTCCAGCATAGGAAAACAATTTATCATCAAATTATGATTCAAATAAAATTAATTGATCATTTAGTCTGTCTTAGAACACGATTTATTTGAATTTCTTGCCATTCTTCAACTCTTACATTTCTGTGTAGCTTCAATTTGGGTTAGAATCATATTAAAATATTAGAGAGAAAAAATAAGATGATTATTTTGGGACAATAAAAAATGGTCATCTAAAAAAACAATAGGAAATTATCATCATCACAATCCCTCTCATCCCTCAACGAAGTATCACCAGTATTGAACGATCTCAAACCTGTCTGCGCTTTGTTAAGATTCCCATGATGCATCTGAGGATGACCTTGACAACGATGATGATGATGAGGATGATGATGATGATGACATGCTTGATAGTCTGTCAAGTAACTGTGGTAACGTGGACCCCCTCAGTTCCGCTGCTAGCCTAGGGTTTAGTTCAGGCAGTCTAAGCCTGCTGCCGTCGTTCAATAATGTTCCGTCAGGTTAGTTGTCACTGTAACCATCCCGTCAGTTTAGTTGTCACGGTAACTATCTGTAGAATCTTCCTGGACATCTTCATATTCAGGCTTTTTCAATTTTAATTTTTCTACTTGTAACTCCACATTGCTGCTTTTGTGAGATCTGCTGACAACAGATATTTTAGAAATGAGTCGGATGTAAACTTGGTATCTGATTGTGCAACAGATGTGCAAACTTGGTATCTGATTGGGTGACAGATATATAAACTTGGTATCTGATTGGGCGACAGTAATGTAAGCTTAGTATCTGATTTGGCGACAGAGATATAAACTTGGAATCTGATTGTGCTACAGATATGTAAACTTGGTATCTGATTGGTCAACAGAGATGTAAACTTCGTATTTGATTGGTCAACAGAGATGGAAACTTGGTATCTGATTGGGCGACCTGTATAGATGTAAACTTGGCATCTGATTGATCAACAGAAATCTAAACTTTCTGTCTGATTGGTCGACAGAGATGTAAACTTGGTAATTGATTTGGCAAGAGAAATGTAAACTTGGTATCTGATTGTTATGTGATTGACCAGTCGGGCCAATTACACAGGCATGAGAGATAAACCAAAGCTCTCAAGTTTGAACCATGCCTAGTGTTGGGAAGAGGGTGTGTGTAGGGAATGTGGGGGTGGAGGGGGTTGGCGGATGGGTGGATGGATGAATGGATGGGTGGATGGATGGATGGATGGCAAGGGTAGTCCAGACATTATTATGTGAAGGAAGGCACATTTTTAATGTGACCATGATAGCATGTCTGAACTCGGTTAGCAACTGGTGCTCACAGGTCTACTGTAACAGTATGATAACACTTGTTGCAAGTTTCAACCTGCCATAGGTAAACAGGCTGAGTGATATGATTGAAATAGTCTTGAAAACAGGTCTAAGCCCACTAAATCAAAATCATATAAAATGCAATGACAAGCATATTTGGTACCTATGATTAGCAGAGCACAAAGTGGAGTTACTAGGGAAATATGAAAAACCTGAAAATGAATGTGCCATTAGATATCTTTGGATGTCTTGGAATGTCTTTCGAATGCATTCTCTGCATGCTTGTGTTGAACATTACAGGAAGGGTTTCACTTTGTAAGCTACAAATAGCTTTGTGCATCTAGGCACCTTACCGCTAAAATACATTTTAAATATGCAATGAAATAGCAGTATGAATTTTAAAGGGACAAGTCACTTCTCAAGAAAAATCTATTAGGTGTAATATTTATTTTATCATAAACATGATAAATAGAATCATTTTTTGGCATATCATAACCATGGTGATTGGAGAATTACTGTAACTATAACAACCATTTTCGTTAAGGCATCTCTGATTGTATGCAGCTGGCAGAAGGTTACATACTCTAACATTCCCCTGTAATGTTCAACTCCATCTAACTGGTTTGGTTATGTACACATGCATGATGTATACAATTATATATTTGTGTCTAAAATGGTTTTGGTATACACTGGCATGTTCTTTACAAAACTATACAAACGTGTTTGTCTGTCGACATTGATTGTTGTTTTAGACATGTTTTTCATTTGTATGTGATATTTTTTTAATAAACATTTTATGTTATTGATGATATTGTTGATAAAATTTTGAGCTAAAAATAGATTTACAAAATGTAATTTTCTTTTGATTGACAGTATTATATAAGCTGTCATTATTTACTTACTGTTGTTACTTACAGTGTCATATTTCAGATATGGGTGTATATCATTTTTGCTTTCCATTTAGTTTTTTGGCTAATCCCATTATACTGACAAATTAATCATTTTTTGTTAGGATTAGAAATTTGAGTAAATAGCATGATTTGCTATTATTTGTTGAAAAATGTAGATTATTTTAAAGACAAAGAATGTTGGCCATATACATGATCATTTATTCAAACTAGTTCAGAAACAAAGTTTTAGTAAGAAAGAATTATTGTAACAATTGTAATATGTTGAAAAGGGTTGAATTGCCTAGTGACAAGAACTCTGATATTTTGTAAATAGATTATTGTTACTATATTAGTATTAGTGATATTAATGTTATTAATAATATATTGAGCAAAACAATATTTGTCAGACTTTTTTTTAAGATTATGAAAAGGAACACATTTTTCATGTTTAGTTGGCAAATCAAAAAACACTGCAGTCTATACACATTTTCTTAAGATTCTTTTTTTTTTAAATTTAACAAAAATGTATTTTTGACATTGAATTTTTATCATTCTTTGAATGAGGTTAAAATAATATAATTCTGAATACTTTGCAAGATGGTAGAGCATTTGTGCTTTTATGAATACTTTGGATTTTATTTTATTTTTTTATCATTTTTTATAATTATGATTACTTTAAAAGATGATATAGCGTTTATGCTTTAATGATAACTTTAAAAAAATACAACAGCATGCTAACAATAATTTGTTTACTGTTGACAGTCCTGACGTCCAGTGACGGCAGTACGTTGATGTCACATGATGACATGCTGACAACAACCACCAGTGCCACCACCTATCTGGGCATCACCATGAACACGGTCTTCACTAACTCCATTGTCCAGTTACGGCCCAAGACCATGGGTCAGTTGACCTTAAGAAATTGACCTTTTATAATTGACCTTTAGGATGTTGACCCTAATAAATTTACCCAAAGTAATTGACCTTTAGAAAGTTGACCTTAAGAAATTGACCTTTAGTAGTTAACCTTTTGAAAGCTGCCATTTAGAAATTAGAAATTGACCTTTATTAATTTGACCTTTATAACTTTAACTGTTATAAATTGACCTTTGGAAATTGAACTTCAGAGATTAAAGTTGTCTTGACGAATTACTGTGATAATGCGTGGAAGTAAGATGTTGCTTATGCATTTAGAAATCATATATAAATCAAATTATAATAAGTGAAAGAATATGGAAAGTAGCTCTAATCCCCAATTCCACCCCAAATAATCCAAAATAAAAATCCTATTATCCATATAATATTTTTGTTTAATATGTAGACTAGTTGCAATGTGAAATACAAACTAATGAAGATTATTTCTTTCTTTTCATCAGTTTCACCGGAAGAGGAGGCGATTAAACTCCACCGACGTACCTCGTATCTAATGGCGACGGCGAGGGATCGTTCCAATCAGCAGCCGCTAGAAAAGTCCTTCTCTCCACCTGCAGCTATTCCAGAGTAAGTATGTGCGATAGTGCTGCAGTTGCAGATTCAAACTTGGGACCTTTGCCTCAGAAGGCTGACGACATACCACTGACCTACCACAAGGGTTTTCCCTTAAATTCCATTCCAGAATACCTGAAGTATGCATGATAGTGCTGCAATAATGGGTCCTCTCTGTCTGCATCCATTCCAGAGTAAGTATGTGCAATAGCGCTGCATTTGCGGGTTCGAACTCAGGACCTTAGGCTCAGAAGGCTGATGATGTACCACTGTGCGACCATAATTTTTTTTCTTCTTTGAATTGTCTATGAGATTTTGACCTTTGGAGGGTTTGGATTTTGACTTCTTGTTGCAATATTGATTTTGATATTTTAATACTGAGTGCATTGGTTTTAACATAATTTTCCAGCAGTATTTCAGCAATTTCAGCTGTTTTTATGGTTGGCGATCACTCATTTCACTGATTAATCAAGAATATAAGCGTGATACAGACATTAAATCCCTATAAATTTGTCACATATGGGTGAAAGATTCCCGCTTTGACCTACATCAATATTTCACTCACTTAATTTATTTTGCTTATGAAACTTGTTCTCCACTGCTAAGAAAACTACAACGTGAGTCGTTGTGTATGGATGGTGAAGTATTCCTGTTGTGACTTAAAGCATTAATTCAATAAATCAGTTTAACCAGGAATCATGCGTTTTTTTTGTGTATTCTGACATACTACCACTACACTAACATTGACAATTAATAGACTAGTTACCGAAAATCACTGTTTAATGCTGCATGCTATTTATTATTATTATTATTATTATTACTACTACTACTACTACTACTACTACTACTACTACTACTACTACTACTACTATTACTATTATTATTACTATTACTATTACTATTATTACTATTATTATTATTATTATTATTATTATTTATATTTCGTTTCAGAATGACAACTCCTCCACGAAATCCTAGCATTAGCAAACTGAAGAATTTCTTCGGAGAAAGGGTGCGTATCCACAACCACTTGGCATTTGTAATTCTTTTAATGCAGTGACGTCATTTGACCAATTTTTTTTTATGCAGTTAACATTAGTAGGATATAATAGTCATAACTTTACTTTTTTATGTAACCTTTATTGAATATTTAATTTATACTATCAATTTATAGTATTCTTGACATCAACAGTTCACATTTTATATGAAAAAGAGAAATGCGAAATACTAATAATTAAACATAGTACTTTGATAAATTCTGCACACCACCTCGATTTAAATATTTAATATAGTTGTTAGATATAAACGAAAGAATCTTGAAAGCAGATCTAAGACCCAATTCAAAATTAAAAATAAAATTTTAGGTGTACAAATTAACAGTTTGTATTAATTATTCTTGTCCATTCCAGACGCCATCAATTCTGGAAGCAACGGAAAGGAGATTGGAACCGCCGGAATCGCCGTTGCCAGAAGTTGTTAAGGAAGGATGTTTAGCCGTTAAAACCACTGTTACAGATGGAAAGGTTTTTATTTAAAGATTCATTTTTAAAAAATATTTGAAATTAATTTTTAAATTTCAAGACAATCATAAAGTTTCTCGATTGTTTGCAAAACATAGATTATCCAAATATATTTGTCGTCACGAATAATGTATATTTCATATAACTAGTTCTTTACCACCTTTGCCCTGGGCGCGGGTGGTATAACAGTTGGACTTCGGAGCCAAGGTTCCAGGTTCAAATCCCGTCTCGGGGGCCCGGCATCAATGTTTGCGAAAGTTACCTTTCTGACATGATATTGATAGGATGCGATGTCTGTAGAGTGGCAATGCAGT
>JAUTBT010002529.1:0-10061 GCA_032361225.1 Lepetodrilus schrolli | reverse complement strand
CACAGACCGACATTACATAAAGAAAGATTCGGGAGGAAAACGGTATAAATTATGTGTTCTCAAATGTCCTCCAATTTGACATGCTCAACCTTCCAAACATCTAGCCCGCGGTCCGCGAAAGTGTCTTACTTATGCGAAGTAGTAACATCATGGCGTTGTTCTGGGGTAAAATTACTAAAACATCGCGTAAAATACATTGTGGCTAAACATCTGGAATTTCACGAGGCTTGTTATGAGCATTGAATGTTGATCTGAGACCATGAACGACATCAACCTATCTGCTGAGTTTCGGAATTTTGGGAAATGGCGTCTTGCTCCACCCTACACTGCACTCTGGTTTAGCCCAGGACTAAAGTACGACCCTTTCGTGAAATGCAGACGTGCCATCTATCTATGTTCTCAGCACCTCAAATTAGAGGAAATTGGGAACACATAACTTAAACCATTTATAGACACACATATTAGTTGCGTCCTTCAGACGTGCCGTGACATGTACTGAATGTGACGTAGTATCCACGACATCTAATTCTGTATGCAATAATGCATTCCTTGAATGCATGATCGAATTGAAGCAAACGCGCTGCCAATGACTTCCGCCAGATGCCACGTGCAAGAAACATGTAAATGCTCTTGGCGTAACCTGTCATTGCCATGGTTACAGGTGCATGCATAAGCAAGCTAAGAGCTTGTATTGTCAGTGTAAATTATTGTCCAGTCCGTGAGTCTCGGGACTACTTTACTCACCTTCCTATTATTCACGGGGACATTTCCTCTCTATGCAACCAGAACGTTAACGTCAAATTAACCGTAAGGCATGTACATGCAGCTAATTAGTAATTACCAGCTTCTGGTCAACTAATGGCCACACAGCGTCACGAAACAAAAATTGACGTGTATTTACGAAAACGTGTTATTTATCTATATGACACATCGACCTGTAAAATATGACGCTGTCATGTCTTCAAGGATAAACGCCATGTGATGGCAGGCTGTCAAGCAAACAATACTAATTGTATAGCAACGAACGGAGAGACGTATAAGACGGTCAAGACATAGTGTATACGGGGAAGGAAAGGAATTACGATCAGAATATACAAAACAATAAGGTAACTTACTATCACGATAGACCATGTCCATCGCAAATAATACCAGGAATACGGACCTGTATAAATCCCGCCCCGGGGGCCCAGCATCAATGTTAGCGAAAGTTACCTTTCTGACGCGATATTGATAGGATGCGATATCTGTAGAGTGGCAATGTAGTTATCATCCCTGGTCTTATTACAATATTATTACTACTACTACCACTACTACCACCACTACCACTACCACTACCACTACCACTACTACTACTTCTACTACTACTACTACTACAACTGCTACTCCTACTACTACTACTACTACTACTACTACTCCTACTACTACTGCTACTACTACTATAATACCACCACTACTACGATTCTCCTCCTACTACTACTACTACCACTACTACTGCTGCTACTACTACTGCTACTACTCCTACTACTACTACTGCTACTACTCCTACTACTGCTACTACTACTACTACTACTACTACTGCTGCTACTACTACTACTCCTCCTCCCACTACTACTGCTACTACTACTACTACGATTACTCCTACTACTACTGCTACTACTACTAATACTGCTACTACTACTACGATTACTCCTACTACTACTACTGCTACTACTACTACTCCGCTTACTAATACTACTACTACTCCTACTACTACTCCTACTACTACTGCTACTACTACTACTACTACTGCTACTACTACTACTACTACTATACTACTACTATACTACTACTATACATAGGGAGACAAGGCAGGGTCTTGAATTCAATGTCATAGAAACATAGATGCCAATCAGAGTTCCAGTAGTAAGCAAATTAGAACGTGAAAGTTCTCCACTGTAAATTCATTTCTTACAGGTACGTACAATAGTGTCTATGCCATGTATACACTGATACACTAAGTTTATATGTTCAATCCTGTGCTAGCTAATAACCAATGGTGTTAATTATCTTTGCTCATTTATTTAGCGATGATGCGAGATGCGGAGATTCGAAATCGATGTAATTTGGAATAATACTGCAATGAACCAAGACCAAGTATTTGCAGATTCCTGGGAGTAAATGGAGACGAGGTCTCACCAGAGCTGAGGGTGGGCTGGGCAGGTCATCACCCTTTCATAAGAGTGAACAGATACGCGGTCTTTCTCTTACTTAGAATACAGTGAACTGAAGGGTAGTTATTACAAATTGTATGTCATTTGTTTATGGTGTATCACCACCGACCAAACCCACTGACATCAATGGTTTTTCAAAAAGGTCAATGTTAAATCTGTGTATTCTCGGGGGCCTCAATTCTGTGCTCCTGCCACTTCTTCGTACTACACAACTGAGCTCCGAATTAATTGCGATTCTTACACCCACTTTAAGTGTACGCTATATGCATCTTGTGACGTTGGTAGCTGTCTCTTACTGGTCGAAGAAAACTGCGAGTTTGGGTAATCTGCGAACTTAGTTCTCACAATTGGAAATCTTGCTTGCGATCCTGAATGTAGAATGTAGAATGTATTGTAGTTTGGAAAGTACATCGAGAAACTCCTCGTGTAAGGCAATACAATACAACATGAAATTTAATAGTGATAATGGGTTAACAAAAACAAACAACTAATATAAAAACCAGTATATTCCTGAAAAGGAATGGAAATATATTCAATGGGTAAAAAAAATAATCGTATTTTAACAATTGTTAAAATACAATTGCTTTTTTGTCCACTGGAAATCTGTCCATTCGTTTTCAGAAATGGAACGCTTTGTGCTTCATTATCAAATACTGGATTGGAACACGCTTATGGAGCTTCTCTAATTGAACCTTTTTAAATGTCATCGTGTTTGATACCTTTTATATGCAGGGATTTTACTAGAAGTGCCATGCCTTTAAAGTACATGGACGCGAAACACTTAATAACAGTAATGTTACTACTGCTTATGCTGTCGCTTCTTCTTCTTCTTCTTCTTCTACTACTACTACTACTACTACTACTACTACTACCTACTACTTGTTACCTATCCATTTCGTTCACAATCAGCACAATCTCACGGTTTGGGGAACGATATATATTAGAATGAAATGATAGACTTTTAAGGCAGTTGATGTGCACCATAAACACTGGAAGTGTATGATCATGCAAGTTGGCGTCCGTTAGATTCTAACTGGAATTAAAAAGGAAAACCACGTTATCCCTGAATGTGATGAAACGATTAAATGATCTCAGGCTAGAGATGGGTAATCGAGAAAAAAAACAATACGCTGACCTTTCAGAAATCTGTAGATTTATCTGATACATCCTCACACAATCTAGAATTAATGGGAAATTCCATATCCACTTTCGGTTAAAGAACATACTGCAACGAGACCGGTAGACGGCTGATGGAAGCAAAAAAAACAAAAAAACAATCCATTATGTCTATCTTATATATAATGGCATTGAGATATATTGGGATAGTTTATGCACATTTTGCACGAAGATCAAGTTTAAGAAGATCGATTAGAGTCTACTACTACATGCACGCTGTATATTGCTATGGTAGTAAATACGTCATATTATTATATAACATATATGTTTACTTATTTTATGGTAGCTTGCACTTGATTAAATGTAATATATTCCATATGAAAATAATTAAAGGTATTTGCTGGACAAGTCTTAATATTTAGAATTGCAACCTATTTAAGTATTATGATGATGATAGCGAAACTGATTATTTTCAGGTTGCATTTACGTAAAGAAGCATAGCACGTTCTAATGTAAGACGACACACGTTAGTAAAACCTTTGGATGCAACAAGAGGACCACGATTTATGAGACTGAACAATACAACATATTAACAGAGCATCGTGATGTATTTTCTTTTTTAAACATTTTATTTTATTTTTTTAATTATATTTTCTACTACTACTACTACTACTACTACTACTACTACTACTACTACTACTACTACTACTACTACCTACTACTACTACTACTAATACTACTACTAATAATAATATATTTCTAACGCGCCGAGTTCCAACTAGACTGTTCAAGAAAGACACAAGATGTATCAAGAGTCAGAGTCAACAGAATACAAACACTAGAATATGGGGAAATGTTCAACAGAAAGCACGTAGAAACAGGTGTGTCTTCAGGAACAAGCTGGTTGATGAAGATGTCTTGATGAAGAGAGGTAGAGATTCCACAGTTCGGTAGCAGACGAAGCAAATGCACGCTCTCCTACTTTTGATCTGGTCTTGATCTGTTTTGAGTAGATGCTTGTCTTGTGAGCGGAGTGCTCTGCTTGGCCTGTGTTTCTTTAGCAGCGAGGAAAGGTAGAGAGGAGCGTACTACTACTACTACTACTACTGCTACTACTACTACTACTACTACTACTACTACTACTACTACTACTACTACTACTGCTAATAGTAATAATAATGTTCACATTGATATTACGCCAAATCCACGCTCCAAATCATGCTTGTAACGCTACAGTCACTGGATCCGTGTGCCCACAATTCCTTCTCAACCCCCTGGGGGAGTATACAAGGATATAAATATATAATTATTCGGAATATCCTCACCAGAACGGTGTCCTGTCTTCAACGTGCAAGGGCGTTGGAAACAAATAAGGATTTAGCGGATGTGCGCGCGCGTGTGTGGGTGTGGGGGGAGGGGGCGAGCAATAATATGGGGCCATGCAACCGCCCAAGAAGGGTTGCAGATTCCAGAACACTGTAGACATATGCCCGCAGATTGTATACATACTGGCCCCCTCAATCATTAAGAGCTTCCGCCGCCACTGCTAAGATCAATGTTCTACCTTCCTGTTTGTGTCAGTTTGTGTTAACAGAGAGTTATCGGTTTTTGATTATTCATTAGCATCGTATCACAGCGTATTTCAAGGTCCATCACCAATCAAATAATTTCTACCTGTATACATTCATACAATTGATCCCATTCAAAGTGAACCCGGAGTAATTGGACAAGTGAAACATGGAATGACGTCGTTTCAGAAAGACAAGCACTACATGCTATACTCTGGCGTTGCGCTGCTCATAAGCATACACTACTGCCAATAGACAGACATATGTTAAAGTGTTCTCTAGGATAGTAACCGTTTTCTTGAACAGGCTGTTAATGCATGACATTGAACAACGTATGCACTGAACATCTCAATCGTATACATATATAATATGCAATTACTAGTATAATGGTCCCGGTAAATTAGGCAATCTAATAATGTATGTCTACTATTTCATTGCTACTCGTGTTTATCTATCAAACTATCATTTTATTAGCTTGAGAATGTATTTCCTGTCGATGAATCCGACTCATTTCTTCTCGACTAATCTTGTTAACCTTGATAAACAAAAGTCTACTCTCGATGTCTGAGGCCACGCGTTGCCCTAGTCATCGCTAATTACTTGGCTTTACCCTATTTTAATTGGTCGTTACAACTAGTTGCGTTCATTTTTTTTATCGCAAATGCGCGTAATTTAATTCCTGCGAATATGTCAATTATAGCATCTGCGCGAAATTTGCGTCCGCGAAATATAAGTCTTTTACAGTAGTTTGTATTAACTTGAACAACTGTGTGTATGTTGGTGTTATTCACAGTGGAGAACACACTGAGGCCCTGGTGACGCAAGGCTGTCTGGACCTGATTACTGAGTACCTTGTCAAGCTGTCTCACGAGTCCAAGGAAGATGCCAGGGTAAGCCATGCTTGTATATGTATTACTTATTTGGGAAACATGTTCAGACAGCCATTTAATTTGAGGTAGCTATTTAATTTGGCTGTTCATGGATCCCGGAAGTTTTCAAATAAATATTGTTTTTAAAAAATGAATTACTTATTCAGTCACATCTTGAGCAAACAGCCCTCTTGAGCAAGGACTATATCTGTATAAGTAGTGCTATATAAATGCATGATTTATAATAATGTATTACTTTGACCTAATGGGGAAGTCTGTTTTCTAATTATCTATCTCTTTGATCTCTATGAGACCTCTATTAAAACTGACAAGCCATGATATCAGTGAAATACTTCGAAAAATACTCCAATACAAAAAAAAAGATTTAATTTCGTTTTTTATTATTTAAAACATTTAAGATTTAATTAAAAAATTTACATTTTAAAAGGATTACATTTTTTTGGGTACTATTGCAGGCTCTGACACCTCTGTTGCGAACCCTAGGGAACATCTGCAGTGGGCCTGACTACTACACAGAAAAGGCGCTAGAAAATGCGTTCCTTCTGTCAGTGTTTGAGAAGTTCCTCATCTCTCCATTCAGACACATCGTCAAGGAAACACTGTGGGTCCTGTCCAATATGACCAGTGAGTTCCTTCAGTCACCGCCACTGTAATTATTTTCTCTAGACTCAGAATGACACCAAATAGGAGTTGAAACATTCTGATGACCTATACATTTTATGCATGATATATAAGGAGGAGAGGCAGGTGGTAGTGCAATGGTAGTATGTTTGGACTTCAGAGCCAAAGGTTCTGGGTTCAAATCCCATCACGGGGACCCAGCATCAATTTTCACGAAAGTTACCTTTCTGACACGATCATGATAGGATGCGCTGACTGTACCGTGGCCATGCAGTCAGTCTGTCAGTACCATCCTGTGCTCGCATGTTTACTGCTATATTCAGGGCTACGGATGTTGCAGGTTTCTTCCTGGCCTAGACTGACAAGCCGAGATGTAAGTGAAGGAATCTTGAAAACGGCTCTAAACCCCAATTTTAAAAATAATAAAATAAATAATTGATCAATAATATGACTGCATTAGTAACAACATGTGATATATTTTGAACTTGGGTGCATTTTCATTAGAAGCTATTTGATTTGTTAATAAAACTAAAAATAATACCATAAGGAGGAGACCACTCCGTCGCAGTCTCACTATGAACTCTTGCCATGCTCATTTAAAGTAGAAGTACTTCTCAGTTCATTTGACGTCCATTTCAGGTATTGCGAGTGTCGGCAGGTCTGTGGCGTTTGGTCCCATTCTTCCACGTCTCATTGAGCACCTGTCTGACGCATATGACGTCAAAGTGGAGGTGAGTCGTCACCTTCAGTTGTAGGACGTCTGCTGCTTGGATCAACTGTTGTCAGCAGTATCCATATTCCATTTTTCTGTTGAACTGCGTATCCTTGATATTACAATATAGCTCTATCAGCAAGCTTCCAAACATGATTTGACGTTATGAATATACACATTATTATTACTATTTTTATTATTTCATTATATAGTCGCATATGGGTGAGATATTCCTCCTGCGACGTAAAGCACTAATTCATTCATTCATTATTACTTTTATTATTATTTTTATGAATATTATTATTATTAATATTATTGTATATTATTATTATTATTATTATTATTATTATTACATTTTTATGTTATTATTTTTATTCATGAAAAATCAAGATACAAATTAAAGTAAACTTTTGTTTAATAATATTGTATTATTATCATTATCATTGCATGTGGGTAAATATTCCCACTGAGATAATGTACAATAATTCAATCCATTATTGTTGTTATTACTACTATTACTGTTATTATTATTATTATTATTATTATTATTATTATTATTATTATTATGTATTGCATTACTACTACTAATTTTATTATGTATGAGGTGTTTCTGTACTGTATGTATGACACTGTTGCAGGCTGCCTACCTGTTGTGTAACCTGGGTTGTCACGGAGTAGACATCTGCACAGAGCTCATACACAAGGGGGCCATGCCCAAGATTGCTCTGCTGCTCAAGTCCCCTGATGTGGAGATGCTACACCTGGCTTTGTCCTTCTCTGAGATGGCCATCAGACAGGTGGAGGCGGTAAGTGTTGGTGTCCTATGTCACCTGGGTCCTTTCTGTGGCACCTGGGTCCTTTCTGTGGCACCTGGGTCCTTTCTGTGGCACCTGGATCCATTCTGTGTCACCTGGATCCATTCTGTTTTATCAGTTGGATAACATAGGAACAGACATCAACCAATTGATTTCATTCATTGGTATTCTGCGTTTGATGGGTCCTGCTCTCTTTCTACACATCCTGTCCTCTGTGCTGTCTGTCTACACATAATCCTGTCCTGCTGTCTGTATACACATCCTGTCTTCTATGTCCTGCTGTCTACATGTCCTGTCTTGCTAGTTATCTACACATCCTGTCCTCTATGTCCTGTTTACACATCCTGTCCTCTGTCCTGCTGTTTTTCTACACATCCTGTCCTATCCTCTACGTCCTGCTGTCTACACATCCTGTCCTTTATGTCCTGCTGTCTACACATCCTGTCCTCTATGTCCTTCTGTCTACACATCCTGTCCTCTGTGTCCTGCTGTCTACACATCCTGTCCTCTATGTCCTGCTGTCTACACGTCCTGTCCTCTGTGTGCAGGCCAAGTTCCAGTTTGAAGAGAGTGACGGCGTGGCCAGGCTGGAGGGGCTGGAGTACCATGAGAATGACATGATCCGGGAGCAGGCGCACGACCTCCTCGACACCTACTTCAACATCGGCAACGACGCAGCGGATGGAGACGAGAAGGAGAATCAGTGAAGGGGAGACAACCCCGCGACCTTCAACGGAGCAGCCAGGGTGGAGCACAAGCTATGATCATGTGGCAGTTGGCGAGAAGTGAACAATATAGATGTCTTAGACATTATGGTGAAAGGAGAAGACAGAAAGTAGCTTAGAGTAGAATTGTAACAGTAAAGGGCATGTTGGAATTCATTTTAAGGGAGCTAACTGCATGGGGACCATCCACTTTTCTGGGTGGCGTTGCAGACAGGGATGCATCCATCCTCGCACGCAATGTGTACTTAATTCCGTTCAGGACTCACTTCATGTGGTACCCCTGGCACTCATCTAGAGCGTAACTTGCACAAACAGGCAACCAATTAAATACTTTTCCCGATGAATTTGGTGTCAAAATCTCTCCAATGATATAGATTTTATCATTCCTGCTTATTTTAATATTGTGGTTATTATAGTTATGTCCCTTTGCTTATGTTTTAATGTTTGCGATTGGCCACTCAAAACGGCTCCTAAACTGTGTGCGCAAGTTTACCTCTAGATGTGTGCCAGGGGTACCAATTGAAATGGAATTAAGTACCCCTGGAATGCGAGGATGAGATGTATCGTCTGATCAGTGTAAATGAACCACCAGGGGAGACAAGCGGTTATCAGCTGACAAGACTATGCAAAGTCAATGAAAAAGATGATAGTAAAACCTACATTTATGTTAAGTTCCGGAAAATCAGCAAATGTTCTACTTTACCTACATCATGTCATCCATATCTGGATGGGTCTACAAGCTGTGAAACATGCTACCAGTGCCAGAGGATTTGTAGCAGCAGCAGCCCTGGCATCTCCCCACACTGTGTCCAGCCACAGCTATCAGCAGTATCAAAGTCAGCTACATGAGAAATCTGACCTGAAATATATATCATTCTCGGCATGCTCAGAGTACATGCTGACCAGTGTGGATTTCAATCTTGTAATTCAAGAGTCGACATTCATCTATTGCAAAGTCAATGTCATGTAGTCTGTAGAGTTGGCATTGGTGTGACTTTTTCTCAATCATTTTCCATTGATTCACCATCTGATCAAGTGACGTTTGATGTACCAGTTGTCAATATTTGTATAGTTTTAATCACAGTTAGTTGACCTGCTTAATGGTCTTAACAAAATATTTTAGGAATGTACTTTGCATTTTTAGAGTAATTGTTGTGAAAAATTATTGTTTAAATCTATATGCCTTTAACTTTGTAACTGAAGATCACCAATTTGTATTTTGTATTCATCTATAAGTATGTATGTTACTTTACCACCAAAAAAACCCCAGTACAAATTAAATCGAATCTGGCCCACACTCATCAATCAGCTCTCCCATCAACCTGTATAGTGAGGCCCACTGTCTTTACAGTACACAGCTAATTAATCTACTGACTTTACAGTTGTACTGAAACCTAAATAACT
>JAUTBT010002528.1:0-10061 GCA_032361225.1 Lepetodrilus schrolli | reverse complement strand
GTGTGTGTGTGTGTGTGTGTGTGTGTGCGTGCATGCATGTATGTATGTATGTATGTATGTATGTATGCATGTATCTATGCATGTATGTATGTATGTATGCATGTATGTATGTATGTATGTATGTATGTATGCCTGTATGCATGTATGTATCTATGTATATGTGTGTGTGTGTGTGTGTGTGTGTGTTTGTGTGTGTATGTGTATGTGTATGTGTATGTGTGTATAACGTAACGTAACGTAACATACACAACATAATATAATATAATAATTCTATATATATTAATATTAATTATAGCCTCTGAAAAATACAATAATTATAGCCATAGCCACAAACATACAATAAGTATAGCCATAACTCTCGCAGAAACATACAATAATTTTAGCCACAACACTCAGAAACATACAATAAGCAAGAAACATCGTGTACATTGAAACCCTACTAATTAATGCAGTCCGTGTAATCTATATAAAAATCAATACTCTACAATTACCTACATGCTAGTATTCTGTCGTTAGTTCGACACCGGATCACTACTACTAGTATATGAAGGTGAATGTCAAAGGTTAGATGTTATTGTCCGCATTCGTAAGCATGCCGCCTCGGGGCATGTCTTTTCTCCGGGCGGAGACTTTAAACTTGACGTGTTTGACAATTGGCATCTTGCAGACGAAATGGAGAGAAAGTTATATAGCACGTCCCTTGACCGACATGCATCACCGAACACCATGTCGACCCACGGCTAACGTGTCCACCAGACATTGGTCAAGGTTATTATGAAAGGACCATCATATAGGCTCTACACGCCTACTATTAAGCCACGAGAATGTTTGATAATCAATACAGGCATGCGTGTACTGCGGCTTCATATATGCATTACCCACAGGTTATTATATACATACATGTAGACAGATGAATCTTGAGGCAGACGAAGATGGAAAGGACATGTAACATACATTATATCGGCCAAGGGTTAGGTGACCTTTGCTGTGACGTCACGACTTGTTCCCAAGGAAAATGCAAAATACCTGGTCATTGTTTTACAACAGGCGCTGTTAATCACCAAGTTTCTCACCTCCTAAGTTAGATGCCGATTTAAGAAGGGATAAGAAGGGATAAAACTTGTGACGTAGATTTGGTCATTACACAACATTACACAATAGTTCCGGTCTTGAATGGCAAGGGTCTTCAATTTATGCATAGTTCGGGTGGGGAATTGTATTACATATTGTAGGCCCCTATACCTTAAATTACAGGTAGGCCTTTCTCATAGTGACATAGTGACTATCGGAATGAGTTTACCATGGATTATGATTTTATACCACTAACGCACAAGGAACGTAAATTACGTCTATATTTTTTTAAAATTTTAATTATTTTTTTTTTTATAAAAGAGTAGATGTATCTAGACATCTATATGCCTACATCTATAACAAGATCTCAAGATCCAGGCCTAGTAGGCATATGACTAAAAGAAAGAGGCCTATCTTTAAAAAATCCCAAAATGAAATTGTCATAATGTAGTAGAAGAATGTAGTCTAATGATTTTATATATTACAACTATTACATTTTGGGATTTAATAAACATATATATATATAATCATTATCAAATTTCGTCACACCTTCACATGGTCAAAAACATTTAAATGAATATTTTGTCCATGCTGTTTTACATTCATGAATGAAATTAGTTTATGTCAAACAAACAATATCCAAATTATGTAGGCTTAATCCTTCCTTATTGGTTTTTATTGCACTATGGGGTTTTTAAATGATACGAAATTTGTCACTACCATTACAAACATTTACATTCATATTTGTGATGAGACAAACAAAATAATCAGGGATTTTTTCATGCCAAATCATTCTAGCTTGGAGTGTTTATTTAACAAAGACTGGTCCTATGTTCTATGTGCGCACTTATTATACTTTAGATATGTCAAGTGACCAGTCTGAGCGTGACGTAACACAGCAAAACTCTACGTTATTTCTACATCAGTAATGTGACGTCAATCAAGATCAAAGTACGACTCGAATACGTAACCAATCGAGTATATTTTACATAGTTATGTTGGAAATTAACCTTGACATTAAATAGAGGTGTAACCAGCCTCTTAGACATATGATTTTAGATTTCGTAAACGTTTTTGTTCAGCAATCCTACAAATCCTATTGTGAAGGAATGTTTCGTTATTCTATTTTGCTGTAACGCCAAAAAATAATCTATGTACTTGTATATTTAATACACAAACTGTTGAGTTGTCCAAACCGTGACAATATTTGTCCTTGATAACGGCAGTGACCATAACAGCAGTGACAATCTATAACGTAATTATTTTAAAAACAATAAATGGTCGGCAGATTTCCTCGAACACATCCTCTTCGGTAATGTCCTCACGTGCATGAATGAACTGGAGATGTTCAAATGTAATATATTGTTTGGTATTCAATGTATGCCGTATAACGGTGAGGACATGCACAAATCTTAGATACGGTATTCAAATCTAATCACCATATTTTGCATAACATTTACCAAAATGTTTATATTTTTATTTTTTATTTTATGCCCTAAATTATTTTGTTACATTTCTTATTGGTATACATTAATAGGGCATACTACTATGTTGATGCCAATATATGCCATTATATGGCACAAAATATTCTAGTTACGAAACCGCAGTTATGAGGAAACCCAGCTAGCTCATAACGTTATATAACGTCATCTGGGCAGGAGCTGAAATAAGGAACGGCTTTCCATATTACACTACTCATACACGTGTGAATATACTATGCATAGTGCATAATACTATGTTTCATTTCCTATTGACATGATAGAGTCTATGCTGCCAATAATAGATGCAAATGATACTAATGTGCCACAAAACATTCTAGCTACAAAACCGCAGCTATGAGGCAACCCAGCTAGCACATAACGTTAAATAACGTCAGCTGGTCAGCAGCCTGATAATGGAACGGTTTTCCATATTACACAACTTAGGCATGTGTGAATATATTATGATGTCTTCTGCGCATGTGGAGTTCATTGTTATACATGAATCAACTTTCATGAATATACAGTGTCGCTAAGATGTCGACGTCGCCATGTTGTCACTCGGTGCTCACGATTCAAATTTCTTTAACATATTATTCAATACAGTTTCCGCCAAACACCGCAAGGATGTATAACCGACGTGGAACTAATATAACTAGCTATACGAAGCACATAATGTTGATTTAGTATCGGACCTGACATACTTTATGCAATAGACTAGAAAAGCGACAGGGCAATTTGACCGTCCAGCGTGTTTACACAATCAGCGATAATGTAGGCCAAGTTTAAATATGCAAATTAGGAAATCTGTTAGTAGGATATATCGACAGGAATTGATAACAAACTGGGTCAGTCGTAATCCCTATCAGAAAAGTAATTTTAAAACTACTACTACACATACTTGCATGAATTGCTATGGTGACATATAAGAATTGTAGTTAAAAGCATGCACTGAAGAACTCTGTTCATGACAATATGCAGTATTTAATACGCATACATTATGTTATAACAAGCATGATAACTATGAATTAATTTCAAATAGACTAACTTCAGTCTACATTGTCTTTTATTTATTTATTTTTAAAAATAGCTTTGCAAATATCAACCTATAAGTAGACGTGTTATATTTAACAGACCTACTTTGCCGGATGTAAACAGATGCGAGTTAGACTAGGAAAGCTAGCATTCAGCTGCTCTTCCATACAATATAAACCAAAATATATTTGGTAAGCAATTCATGCTTCTTATTTTTTTTAAGTTCTAAATTTCAGTTAATTCCAAATGCATGTACATGTATATATAAACTCCTAGCTGTATATTTATGCTTTGTAGATTCATAGAATATAATCATTAACGACATCAAGAAAATAACACTCAATGTCACTCGATCACTACAATTAAACACAACTCTTTAATCGGTTTTATATCAATTAGCTCCACGGCAATTAAAATGCCAAGAGCGAGCTGTTCTATTCATTATGTCTGTACTTCAAACATTGGCAAAGAATATACCGCAATGTTTGTTTTAGTGCTTCCAATCGAGGTGTCCAACGTGACCTTTGTCCCACTAGGGTCAGCACCCAACCCAGTGGCCCATATATCACATGTCAATCATACTTATTGTTCCTCCCTCCTGTGTATATAAATGCAGTAAGCCAGAAAGGACGCTTGCGTTATCAGAAATGTGGGGCAAGGGACGCGTCATTTAAGCTCCCGTCCGCAGCAATTTAGAAATACAGCCGGTGAATTTATACACTTTGACAAGCTTGTGCAATTGGATATTAATGTGTGGATAGATATTCTTTACTTGCATTCCGATTACTGGACTTATTTTGAGTGCTACTGAAATTGTGCAAGCCATATTTCGCAATAATACACGCCGGCTTCTGGGCGTGACGTCACTTGATTGACAGGTTGTGGGTACACATATTCACGTCAGGTAAGGACCGCCCAGTACAAGATGGCGTCGAGTAAGGTGTCGAAGTCAAATCAGGTACGTTATTAACCCATTTTCGTTGCTAATACAAAACCAACCGTTAATAATAATGTAATTATTATAACCCATACCCGTTGCTTCGTTTCATATATGTATTTCAATGTTATTGATAAGGAGGAAAGCTTTGATATTCAAATGAAATAGTGTTGCAGAAAATGGCGTGCATTCATAGAGGTCAACCGGTGTTTTACTATTGGAGAGCTTTACCGAAGCGTACACTGTCTTATTTAATGCACAATATGTAATCCATTAAATGAATATTCACCCGAACAAGTAATTGAAATGCAACAATAGCCGACATCATTGTTTAGGGCATCGTAATATTTTCGCGAATTTGAAGAACATTATGAATATTCATGAGCAGCTGACTGGTCCAGCTTTAGTTCTAGGTCGTTTAGGGGACATGCTTGTAATTTTCTCGAGATTTTAGAACAAGTCCGACAAAAACTGATGAGCAAGCTTGAGTTAAAACTTTAATTCCATCATCGTAATCATGTTAAAATCGTAAGAATGTCAATCGAGCATGTTGAACATCGAAAAGTGGTTAGCGTAGGAATTTATGACTCAGACATTCTTTCTTTAAATTGAAATTTTATGCGTGCAGTAAGATACGACCGTCGATCCATTTTCTACCCGATTTGCATATTTTTTGTTTGTTTTCATTTTTACCCAATTGAGATAACGGACTATAAGGATAGATCTAAATCAAGCATGTTAGAGTAAGCCAGAAGAAAAATTGCTGCAAGTTGGCGCATGTGAATTTGACACCTGAAGCTTTTATCACCTGGTTTGCGTTTGAGCCCGTTGTCCTGATTAGTTCTAACAACTGCCACAAACACAACCATAAAAATCAATAACTGTAAATACACAATCGCCTGCCACAAACACTACCATAAACATCAATAACTTGAAATACACAATATAATGGAATCGGTCGTGTTGTTGTAAGATGCTCGATATCAGCGTGGAGGTGACCTTGCTTAGGGCTGGAGAGTGAATGGACGGGTCACGTGATCGTAAATAGTAAATCACGTGACTCGGATGCTCTCCTCGCACCAACACTTGGGGGATATTAATATTATTCTGAGAGCATTAATGTGAAGCCATACACTTATTTAATGACATTCATTGATTTGCTTATCTTCTAACATTAGATCTAAAAGTATAACTATTATCCATAGATCCAATATGTAGTCAGAAATAATAATTGATTATTAACAAGATTAAGTGATGTTTTGAATGTTTATTTGCTAACGTAATAATGATATTTATTTTCTCTGCTTTTACTAATCTTTGTAGGTCCTGTTCATGTTGACCAAGACAAAAAAATATATATACGAAATGGATAAATATGAGCTTGTTACATGCACTTTTAATAAATACAAGATTATGTCATTTTATTTGACCTATTTGTTATATGGATTATCATACTTCTTTTCAAAAAAGGCCGGCTCCGTGGCGTAAGGGTTAGAGTGTCGGCCTGGAGTGCAGAAGGTCACGGGTTCTCATCCCCAGTCACGTCATACTAAAATATGTTAAAAGGTGGTACTTGTTGTTCCCCTGCTTGGTGCTCAGCATTAAAGGGGTAAAGCAAGGACTGGTTGGCTCAGAGTCGGTATACTGTGTCTGAGTGGGGTATCCATGTTCAATCTGTGGCATGATATACCTCCAAGTGAGCTAGCACTATAAAAACTGGTGGAAATCCAGACTAATACAAGCAGTACATATGCATGCAAGTCATGATGCGAGTGAAAACATCTTGAAAGTGGCTTTAAACCCCAAATCAACCAACCTTTTCCAAAATTGGATGTCAGTATTTTCTAGACATGTGTCGAGGGTTACCACATAATAATGAAAAATGTTCACCTTAGTGTGTTATGGATGTAAGTTGGAGTGATAGGTCGAGATTGGGAATGTTTGGCAAATTTCTCTATCAAAATTTATTTGATATTTGTTTTACAATTGCAACGTTATACTATTTGTTTCCAGCCTCGGGCTGAGAGCTATCGATATGCTGTCACTCCGGCGGGAAATGAGAAGAAGAAGACCAAGAAGGAGAAGAAGAAGGAGAATCTTGATGACCTCAAGCAGGAGTTGGAGATGGAGGAGCACAAGATCCCCATCGAGGAGCTGTATGAGAGACTCGGCACCGATCCCAACGTGGTGCGTATACCTCGCACATTAATGTCCTTGAACTCCATTAATGTCCTTGAACTCCAGGGGCGGATTTCGCACTGATAAACTCTGCGATTTATGTTCTGAGATAGAACCTTATCATTTATATATATACTTGCACACCAAAACCAAAATTCACGTCTGTTGTGTAAGGACCTTAAAACCTCTGTTATTGAAGTGTTGCTAGCAAGAATTGGTTTTCAGATAGTAATTTCAAATGGTTCATTTATTGAGATGTTCATTCATTGCATAATTCATTCACCATGGAGCTATATGTACGAGAAGCTGGCTTGACCTCTGTTGAAGTGTTGCTCGCAAGAATAGGTTGTCAGAGAGTTTCAGGTGGTTCATTCATTCAATAATTTGTTAATTCCATCATTCATTCATTTATCGAGGAGCTGTGAGAGGAACTCTGTGCTAATCCCATTTGTGATGCTTGCATCTCAATTTTTCGACTTCTTTTGTTAAATCTCCATAATTTATGGGTGAAAGAATTGCACGATGATGCTAAGTAGCAAACCAATCAATGATTATTGAAGCTTGCTTGTGAAAACGGTTTGTAAAGAGTACTATTTGTTCATACATTCATTCATTCATTCATTTGTTCATTCATTTGTTCATTCATCATCATCATGTTCATATAACTATCCAATATGAATGTGACTTATTTTTATAAGTGGGAATGTAGCTGATTTATAATTTCTTTCTTTGCCTTTCAGGGATTAACAGTAGAACAGGCCAAAGAGATCTTACTACGAGACGGTCCTAATGCGTTAACACCTCCTAAAACGACACCTGAATGGGTGAAATTTTGTAAACAGTTATTTGGCGGTTTTTCACTACTACTGTGGATAGGCGCCATTCTCTGTTACATAGCATATTCCATCCAAGCCTCAGCAATGGAGAACCCCCCAGGAGATAATGTTAGTAGCTGTATTATTATTATTATTGTTATGTAGGCATATTATTATACTACCGGTAGTCGGTACCAGCTGGTGCTCGCAGGTTTACTGCAACATTCAGCACTACAGATGTTGCAGGTTTCTTCATCAAGTTCCTGCCATAAACTGACGAGCCATGGTATAAGTGAAAGATTCTTGAAAGCCGCTCCAAACCCCAATTAAATAAATAAAAAAATTAATTATACAATATATATCTTATTATTATGTAAGTATTATTGTTGTACCGGTATGTATGTAATATTATGTGAATATTATTATTTATTAAGTATTATTATTATTATTTAGGCCATAGTTATTTGATTCACCCATTGCCTGCAAGTCTTCGTTCACGTTCAATGAGGGTTTATACAACTTGTTCCCTTCATCAATTATTATAATTTTCTAAAGGCTAGTAAACTGTCGTCGGAATGTAATTATTATTATTATTATTATTATATTTCTTTTTTTCTTCCAGTTATATTTAGGCATTGTACTTACTGCTGTAGTCGTCGTCACGGGTTGTTTCTCGTATTATCAAGAAGCCAAGAGTTCAAGAATTATGGATTCCTTCAAAAACATGGTTCCTCAGGTGCGTACACATTTACCATGGTTACCATTGTTATTTTCAATATTGTAACATTCACCACAGTGTGATAGGTAGAGATAAATTAATGAAATGGTTGAACGTTGGACTTTGGAGCCAACGGTTCCAGGTTCAAATCCTGTCCCAGGAGCGCAGCATCATTGTTCAAGAATTTTACGTTTCTGATATTGATAGGACTGTAGAATGGCAATGTGGTTATCATCCTTTGTCTGTCAGTACCAGCCGGTGCTCACAGGTTTACTGCAACAGTCAGCGCTATGGATGTGGCAGGTTTCCTCCTGCCCTAAAACTGATAAGACGCGATACAAGTGAAAGAATCTTGAAAGCGTCTCTAAACCACAATTAAAAAAAGCCACAAAATATATCAAGCCAAGTAGTTTAACGTCCGACAGGACACGGGGACAGGTGCCTCAAAAAGTTAATTTAGCCATGGTTTGTGACGCACGTTCTTCGGATGTTTTCAGTTCGCTGTGGCTGTGAGAAGTGGAGAAAAACACAATATCCATGCTGAGGACCTGGTCCTAGGAGACATCATCGAAGTGAAGTTTGGAGACCGAGTTCCTGCAGACGTCCGCGTCATCATGGCTCACAGTTTCAAGGTCAGTCCCCGACCTCCCAGTAGGTAATGTAGAAAATTGCGCATCTAATTTGCTAACAATTTCTTTCCAACACGTCCCTGTATTGGTTTTAATAAAATGCTTTTTGTACGTTTTTCTTGCAGCTTTTCATTTGAAACCAACTCTAATATAATCAAATAATCGTCACATATATGAGCGAAAGATTTCTGCTGTGACATAAAACATTCACTCACTCACTCACTTGAACCTCCCAGGATGCAACGTAGAAAACATCAAATTTGCTATATAAAAACATTTCAATGCGTCCTTGACCTTCCTCATCGCGTATGGCTGAAATATATATACTTGCAGCAATTTAGTCGACATAGAAAAATGCACATGTAATTTGATAATTTTGTTTTTATTTGAACGCATCCTTCTACAGCTAATAACAATGGCCACTGCTTTATTGTGGGAGTTTGCGAAAAGAAATCGATTTGATGTAATATATTGGTTTCTTTGGTTGTTGACAGGTGGACAACTCTTCTTTAACCGGAGAGTCTGAGCCTCAAACTCGTACCGCGGATTTTACACACGAAAACCCACTGGAGACTAGGAACTTGGCTTTCTTCTCTACAAATGCTGTCGAAGGTACGGATCTTTAACTGTAATGTAAAACAATAATTCAAACACACGCACACAGATCTTTAATGAAAATCTGAATATTATGAATTGGCCATTGATTGTGACTTTACTAGCCATAACAACCCATTAGACAACTTTCATTATTGATAAAATTATTAAAAGACGTTTAATTTTAACTAGTCCTCGTAATCATATACATATCTGAATGTTCCCACATTTTCGTTCTGTAAATTTCAGTCACTTTCGGTACTGTCGCCGCCTATATGGGTGAAAGATCCCGTTGTGACGTAAAACAATAATTCACTCAATCGCTGTCACTATTAGTAATGCAAGTTTCTGTTTAGGAACCATGCGTGGTATCGTAGTGCGAACCGGAGACAAGACTGTAATGGGTCGTATTGCTAACCTGGCCTCAGGGCTTGAAGTTGGAGAGACACCCATCGCCAAGGAGATTGGCCACTTCATTCATCTGATCACTGGTGTGGCAGTTTTCTTGGGAGTCAGTTTCTTCGTCATTGCCTTCATCCTTGGCTACTTCTGGCTGGACGCCGTCATCTTCCTCATTGGTATCATTGTCGCCAACGTGCCCGAAGG
>JAUTBT010002527.1:0-10061 GCA_032361225.1 Lepetodrilus schrolli | reverse complement strand
TCATAGATAGTTGAGATAGTGCTACAGTCCAGTGGTACGTCATAGATAGTTGAGATAGTGCTACAGTCCAGTGGTACATCATAGATAGTTGAGATAGTGCTACAGTCCAGTGGTACATCATAGATAGTTGAGATAGTGAAGTCTCTTCGTAACTTACTGAAATACGTTCTGGAGACTATCTCGCTTGGCATATGTTTTATAAAACGATGCATTAATTGACACAGCTTTAAAATTCAGCTAGAAAGTACATGTTTTAGTTCCTTTTATATCTTCATCTTCATACTAAATTTTAGTTTACAATCATATCACCGCTTATTGTCACATACCCTTGTCTCAAAGAAACCATATCAATTAATAAGAGCATAACACGAGGACACGTAATATTTCCAGTGGAACGGCAACCAATGAAATTACATGATAAGCCAGCCAATCAGCATCAACTGTCTGGGACACGTTGAGGTGTCCTCAACCCTCACTCCGAAGTTTAACTATAAATAGGAAATATACATAACTACTCATTTTATATGAACATATTATGTGTTGAAACGGCAGCCATGTACTTTCGGACAGTACCTGATATCTAACAAGATATTATTTGATTAGATCGACAAACCAAAAGCATCGAAGATAACTGGATGTGACAGATAGTACGTTACGTTCCTCACATGTAGCATTCGTCACATCTTCATACAAACATCTTCACACATTAGTTAGGTAAAGGTCAGACCACTTCAATACTGAGTGAGGCTTTCATGTATAGCAATCTGGAGTCTGCATTTGTTGCGGCACATGTTGGGCAGTCGCTACCATTCATGTGACGATGTATTTGAGTCACCTAGACATCTTTCTGTATTAGACACGTCTGCTGACGTTAAAACGTGTCATCTGGTTACTAATGACCACTCTGCGCATGCTCACGTATCTCTTTCAGACACCAATATATCTCTTTTTCGGCCAATCCTTCTTGGTTGGGAACATGTGCATCTTGGTGTGATGAAAAGCCCCGAGTGAGTATCTGGGTAGTGTAAGAATGTTTGGACGGCTATGTTCATTGAACTGACTGTACATGACAGTGAATTTGGTGAATTTGACTTCAGGAACGCATCTTGCTGTCGACATGGTGAGTTATATAGCCGTGATAAGCAAGTAATAAACGACTAAATGGGTCCACTGGTGACAATTCCACCGAATCTTCTCCATATATGTAACCGCTGGGTATTGGGGGGATTTATAAGTCCAACACGGGTCACGGGGGTTGTGGGGTTTATTGATGACCGTTATTGCATTGGGTATGAAGACCCATATAGGGACACACCCCTGTGTGTGGCACTGAGGTGTGGTAATTGAAGAAACTGCGACGTATGACAATGAACCTTTTAACTAATATGTAGTCACTGAATTCCTCACTGTAAAGATGAATCTAATTATATGTATCTATTTCTGATGTTGTTCTGTCGGCTGATGTGGATCGACTGATCTATAGTGCATAGTGAAGTTAGTAAGAAAACAATTAAGCCAATCAGTGAAAGAGAGACTGATTGAGAATTGCATGCAGGACGATATGAAGAAATCGGTAACATTATTTTCTAAATATGGACGAGATCGTTAACATTTTATGACGCTAATCGGTCGATAATCCACCTGTCGCTAAAATTTAATGACGCTAACATGTTATGATTTACAGTATTGTGTTTATATTTGCCTTCAATGAGGTCTTGTACTATTCACATTCAACATTGAAAGGAATATCATTTTTTTTAAATGTTTATTAAATAGTACCATTAACATGTTCGTGAATATTTATGTACTTTTTACCAAAGATGATTATTCTATTTCTATTAACTGTATTTACGGATATAGATGGTGTTCAGTGCGCCTTTGTATAGAATCTAACTGAAAAGTAGCCCAATGCGACCTGAACCCATCAATCAAGTCTGGGCATCTGAGGAATATTACTTATAGTTTGCACTGCACCTCATTTACAGCTTATTCTCGCTTGTTTGCGCCAGATGTCGATATAATGCGGAAATAAACGCCCTCTAGCAGCAATCGCAGTAATTACATGGCAAGATGTAAACCGGATACATCATGTTTTCGGTAGCAAAAATACACAAATGCCGCTTAAGTTTCCAAATCTATCCCCACAGCATGCTATATTGTAGACATTCCAATTTGTCGATCATTTGAAACAGGAACAAGGCGTCAGCCGTTATTGTTTTTCAAGTACTTTAACTAACATTCAATCAGCGCCAGTAGTCAAGCACATTGGAGTCTGGCCTTTGAAATCCAACGGCATCGGCTGATTTAAAGACATTACATCAGAGGTGAAATGGCCCAAAGTTACACATACGTAATAATATTGGCTGGAATCTACCAGCTTCAATTCAAATGATGGTCTGCGTATTTGTCGAGATCCTGATATAGGCATAGGCTAGAGCTTCTGTCGTAGTAGACCGTCAGCTATATGGTAGGCAATGGATCCAGTATTAGCCTGCAGTCTGAATTCCATGATCTTATGCGACGACTATTTGGAAATGGAACGAATTGTGCGGTCTGTCCCCCGATGTCTTACTAGGAATCAAATCAATTCTGATAGATATTTAAAGATCAATTTTGAACTTCACCTATTGTTAATATCGTTAGATACCCTTCATGGAAAACGCCCATGTGTATAGTGCGGTGCTTAAGTAGTGTAATGTACACGCCCCGAGTCGGTGGTCGTCTTCAGTATTAACAGTTGCCAATCTGCGAACAAGTGGGCGAACACATATTGAGTAAATCCAGCGTTGAATCCTTCTAGATCTCTTCTTAGTCCAGCTTGCTTGAGCTCGGAGGTTAATGATAGCCGTCCAAGTGAACTAATTACCAATAGGCTTGACACTGCTCGTTTACTGTCACAGGATTCCATCCTCTGTCTATCTTAATCAGAAGAGAGGCCTTGCAGTCAACAACGGGGATTTGAACTATGGATGACCTAAGGGCATTGGGACACTATTCTCAAAATATTCTCAAATATTGAGATCAAAGTTTAATAATTAATCAAGTGTATTTACACTAATGTTAAACTAAGTAACTTCAGTTACCATTCTTTAAAATATTTATATTTAAATATAATACTGAAATAACTCTGACATACGCATACTATAGTCATGTGCATTCCCCTTACGAGAAGTGTCCAAGTCAAACACCAAACCAGGGGGATTAGGATAACGTCTGGATGGACTCGGCAGTATCCACCTGTCTGGGAAGACCATAAAGCGTGGACACAATATACTCTATCTGCGCTTGAAGTCGCCAAAGAGAAATATGATAAAGCAGAATATTTGATTCTGGTTGTCCATTGCTCGTGAAGTCCTCAATACCATACGTATCAAAGTCGTTCATTCCAGTCGAATACAATTCATTAATTATAATTGTGGTTGTCATTTTAGGGACAAGTGAACCGACATTGCCAGACTAGAGGTATAATTTAATGCATACATCGAGTGGCCTGTTCTACTATTTATTTTATTCGATAAATTCCTGAAAATGCCTATTGACTTTCTTTCATATTTCAGCATTTAGAGAATTAAGAATTATTGATCATTGGTTTTTCTCTTTCTAAAGATAACAAAATTGTCGTATTTGTTCATGTATTTTTGTTATTCATTGTACCTGTCCCACGGGTCCGTTGCAATCCTGCTTGTAGTGTCACTTGTAGTGTCACTTGTAGTGTCACTTGTAGTTTACGTTCTTGTAACATCTTTCTCACATCTTTGCAATGTCCAATTGGTTAGGTACATTCTCACATCTTTGCAATGTCCAATTGGTTAGGTACAGTCTCACATCTTTGCAATGTCCAATAGGTTAGGTACATTCTCACATCTTTGCAATGTCCAATAGGTTAGGTACAGTCTCACATCTTTGCAATGTCCAATAGGTTAGGTACATTCTCACATCTTTGCAATGTCCAATTGGTTAGGTACATTCTCACATCTTTGCAATGTCCAATTGGTTAGGTACATTCTCACATCTTTGCAATGTCCAATAGGTTAGGTACATTCTCACATCTTTGCAATGTCCAATAGGTTAGGTATATTCTCACATCTTTGCAATGTTCCATGTCTTATTTTTGCTTAAATCCTTATGGGGGAAATGTTCGTTCTCTCATTCCAGCTGGCCTAGTTCAATCTTAACCTTCCCCGTGGCAGAACTGAATACTACACCGAGTTTCATACTCATCTATCATTTACACCATTTGTTACTGAGCTGGAAATTTATAGGTGTATGTTAGGAAGGTCTGCTTTTTAAGAATATAACTATTTTCATATGACTTGAGTAGATCACCAATCCGCGCTGACTTTCATATCAAATCAGAATATTTATATTAATTATTAAATTCATAACCATTTATTAGTTTTTTTAACATATATGAGAAGTATCAGACGTAGTCTTGACTATAAATTCAACTGTCAGTGTCAGGAATCAACAGATACAGTCTTGGCTTGAGTTACAGTGGTACTCGGATATTGTTCACGTATCACAGCATAACTTGCCATTCTCATGTTTGTAAATAATACCACTACCACTACATAGCCGTAAAGTCATCGGGCGCGATCTCTATCACATTAATATCATATCAATCTTGAAGTTTATTCTTCAAGCGTCAAATGATAGGCATCAGTGATTCATAAATGGTCATTGTAAGGTTTCACAAACCAGTAAGTGAATGATTTATGAATTTCATTTATTTCAGCCATAACAGTGTATTTACCGCCAATGACGGAGTACAATAGTTTTTCTAATACTTCAAACACTCATTTTTGGACTTTGATCCATGCCTATACATTGTCTTGCTTGATGTCTGCATAGGGTTAATAAAGGTAATACATCTAGCAAACAGTCCCAGATGTGAAATAATCAGCTTTCAAATGCGGTCGTGTTGAAACACAATATTGTGTGAAAAACAGTTAGCACACTTTAATTTGTTAGTTATTTAACAGGTGGATACATCGGTCGAATGCACTGTCTGCCCAGTGTGGGGCTGGACGAGTGATGCACGTGCATAGTGATTCGTCAATCTAGTTGTTTTTCTGATCTTTAGGTTAAGAATTCAGTCATTTTGCTTCTCAAACATTTCCCGAAAAACACGATAATAGTCTGCTTGACATCCTTCACAGGCCCTGGGTAATACAGGCCACTTTCTTCCGTTTTCATTTGCGTGTTCCGGATGAATAACATTTAAAACAATAACTCCTCTAGAGTTTAAATACTTGCAACAGGGGTTCGATGATAGAATAGTAAAAACAAAAAGAATGCATTTTTGAAATATTATAAATATTCTAGATCTTTAAAAAAAAATAAGTATTTATGCAAAAGAAATACTTTACAAAAAATAATAATAATAAAGTAATAATAATATAAAGGACACATGCTACCAGTCTAGGTCAGCCTCGCCTTGCAATCTAATACTATAACAAGGGAGGACACTTGATGGTCCCTCAACACTCGAATAAATTTTGTAATGTGCATATCTATTTTATTGTCAAGCTCTATAGTTGTCTTAATGATACTATTTCATTTGAATATTCGGAGAATCATCTAAACGACGTGCTATAAAGGTCTACTAATTATTATTTTTGTACATGTAAATGCAAAACGAAGCACAGACCATTTTAATTTCTGCGAATGAAGCGACCATGCCCTTGAGTCTAGATGGTATGAATTAAGACGGGGAAAATAACAGTTCTACTACATTCAATCTAAAATTCAATATTTAGGAATTTAAAATACATAAATATTGAATTTTAGATTGAATGTAGTAAATCTGGCAGATTTAAGTGATGTATGTTAAATTACAAGATTTTTAAAATCCATGTTATTAGTTTTCATGTATAGATCTAAATATATTACTACTTCAACCAAAGATTCTTGACTATATACTAGTATATACTGATACATGTATATTCATTCTTCCAAGAGGTGAAGAGGTGAATAACAAGGAGAATAATGATGGTTCAAACTTGGGACCCTTGGCTCTGATGATCTACATTTGTGTGCTACCTCCTACCGAAACCATCCTGAACGTTACAAAACAACAAAGATATGTCCCTGGAACAGATTTTCCTGCTACAAATGATAGGAAGAGAACAGTCCAAATGAAAACAAAAGGCATGTTTCAAAGTTGAAGTGTATTGATCTTCAGTAGTTAATTCAAGACAAACAATTAACATTCTTCATCCAAGTCCAAAGTATCTGTGTGGAAATCTTCTCCTGGCTGGTGGTATTCATTAGCACACCCCCCCGCCCCTGTTCCTGTGGCTCCAAAGGCATAAATAGTGCTATTCTTTCTCTTTGGTGTTGTCTTCCTTGCACTGATACCAAAGATATGAGACCTGAAATGAATATAAACAAGAAAAGTAATGTCCATGGTGTTTATTCTGAAATAATGCCAATTCCATCCTGCACTCATCTTTGTATACAATATCTATTTAGACAGTATTACTAGTTAACTTTGGGGTTAGTCTGTGTCACATCTTGTTCTCCTATTCAAAATATCCCCCTAGAGCAGTTGAGTAAGTGTATATTTCTGGAGAATTTCAGTGGCGCCTTTCATATACATATAGATATAATATAAATTATATATAAATAATTTACTTTAACCCGCGGAGACTATGAATGTCTATTTGGATGGTGGTTGGGGAAAAGAAAATGCTGTACTCTGTATTGATCTGCTTTCCCCCTTGCGGACTTCCATGGTACTGTGAACACATAGAGAATCTCACCAAAGTGTCTTGGAATATCAAATATATCGGCGTGAAAGTTATTAAATCCAAAGCTTTCATCGACGAGTGTTGATAGATTTTATATTCCAAGACAAGGGTGTGATTCTATTTATCACCAAATATGATTTTAAAGTTATTAAAGAAGACAATTGCCCCATCATAAAGATTTTACTGTGAAGTCAAGTCATTAGGCTGCTGTGCATTTGCACTGTGACATCATAGCAATGCTACGACATCACAATTATAGCGATGACATCACAATGGTTGAACAATCAAATACTTGGTTCAAGTGATATCTACAGCATGACATCACAATGGTAGAACAATGAAATAAACAATCAAATAAACCAAGAATTGGGTTAAAAGATATCTACTGCTGTAGATATCGCTTGTTATTTGAAAGCGATATCTACTGCAAAAAGACAGTATTGGGTGATAATATTTACTACTGACAGTACTGTGTACTGCTACATATTATGGTATGCTATATTTTAGGAATGAAGGTTAGGTCGTTAGTATTCATTGTGCCATGATGAAGCTAATGGGCCACAAGGCCAAATTCGATGAAGTGCAAAGCACGTCATGGTATATTTGGTCTCATGACCCAGTAATTTCGTGGCACAATGACCGCTAACGACAACATTCATTTCTAATAATGACAGTCATCAAAAACAACAGAAAATATTAGGGTGCCACGATACGCCCAGGTCTCGACAGTAAGGATTGTCTGCCTGCCTGAGACAGGTATTATCCACAGACGGACATGTGAAATAGCGCAGATTAACAAGCCTTAACCTACAGGACAAGTAGTTTCATGTCCGACAGGAAAAAGGGACAGGTGCCTCAAAAAGTTAATGTAGGGTCCTGGATACGCCTACCTCACGATACGGTACGTATCACGAAACTAGGCTCGCGATTCTGGTTTTATGTGAACTTTGGAAATGCTTTTTAGTAATAACATTAAATGAAGAGCTATGAGCCTGTGTAGGTCATTTCTTTTTATGTTCACTACAAATCACGAAGAAACAAAGTAAAAATCTGAAAACTTTAATAAAGAAATAATTATTTAAGTAGAGAAATACTCTTCTCAAAATACTTAAATAGAAATTCAATAGCAGTAGCCTACTAGGATGTTTGTTTCGGGGTAACATGATTTGAAAAGTAGACTAATTTAATTACAGTAGACCCCTGTTAGTCCGATTCTCCGGTATCCGATCGGTTTTGACCCATAACCAAACCTTATGTTATACAATTTGCCCCGATAGTATGATCTGTAAAACCATACAACCAATGTGCTGAACTAATGGTAACTTGCTTCGTTAATCGGACTGCTCGTACCTAAGTGAATACATGACACGTTCATTGTCTAAATCACTCATACCTAAGTGAATATATGACACGTTCATTGTCTAAATCACAGGCAGTGTCGTCAAACTGTTGTAGACTTTTCAAACATTTATTTTATATACATGATATGTAAAGGAACTATTAAAGGAGATATTTCTCATCGTGTATGGGTGAAATATTCCCGCTGTGACGTAAAGCACTCATTCATTCATTCATTAATTCCAAATCTTGTTCACAATGAGTAAACATTATTTCTGGTTACAAAGGGAGGTAACTCTTCACAATTACTTTGTGATTCAGAAATCTAATTGATTCGCTATCCGAGTCTGGACCATGCAGATTGTTTTAAAATCGATTTACAATAGAATTATGAATCGATTCACCTCGCATTAATCGCATATCGCGATGTTAGAAGAGAAACAGCTATTCATCAGTGAATCGTGACAGCCCTAGAAAATATGGTTTGATAGCGAAAGATTAAACTATTTCGACGTATGCAACTGCAGTAACTGTGGAGTGAAACGTACTTAAATGCGTCATAATGCAAACATCATCACTCATCAGGCAGTGTCGTCAAACTGTTGTAGACTTTTCAAGCATTTATCCTATATACATGATATGTAAAGGAAATATTAATAATTAATTGAAAGTAGAAATTGAAGCTAGGGTTTGACATGCTTGACATGAGCCTAGGTTGAATGCTAATGACTTTTATGACGTTGATCGAAAGACAAGACAATGATATTGTCATTATTCATGCATGAAGAGATCACGAATGAAGAAGTTGATCAAAAAGGTCACGGGTAGAATTAACGCCTGCCTGCGGGCCAATGTCGGGCGCAAACTTAATTTCTTTCATGCTCTTTTGTGTCCTATTGTTTTTCAGTAGTCTGATCTGGTTTCTTTTAAAACAATAAGTGGCATTTAATGGTATTCCATAGGACTCTCTAGGTGCGGTGTCTACCAAGTTGCTCTTCGTTCCTTCCTATCAAGTAATACTGCATAAACCTTGATTAAAAATTGGAACAATGCAACCACCAGGTGAACCAGATAACTTTAAATGATATTGACGTGAAAAGCGTGAAATGATATAGACGTGAAAAGAGCTAAATGATGTCGATTAACACGACTAAATATCAGTGCATTCTTCGACTTTCAGCAAAACAGCCCAAGCCGACCAGAAAGGCAAGTATTAACCTTTTCCTTATTTGAATAGTATTTTTTTTAACTTCCAGTCGTTCGCTATTAACAATAGTGGGTGCTCAATAGCGAGTTTTCTTCTTCTTCTTCTTTAGTTAGTTGTTTTTCCGGTCGCCTTCCAACTTCGTTGATTTCGGCAGACTGGTTATAGTGAGAGAGTGAGTGCCTGTATTTCTGTCACTTTTGAAACAGAATCTTTTAAATTTAAATCCTGGACCTAATTTTAAAACTACCATTATATATACAGATTTTGTGTTTTTGATGCGAAAAACAGACAAAATATATAGTTAGCACTGGTTTTAATTGAAACAATACATGTATTATAAGAACAAAAATATTTAACCATTGGATGCCTGAACAACAATTTTTAAACAATAGGACTGGAAAGCCCTGAATGTTCTCAATAATAGATTGTTATCATTGGAAGAGAAACACATGGGAGACTACTCTAGTATTAAATCATGGGCCTAAATACGGAAAGATCTTCTGTTTTGAGGCACATGGGCTAAATTTAGCTTGGGCCTACATAACGGAAACTCCCAGTACAAACATCCATGTAAAACATTTCTACTAGCTAAACTTTGGTATATCTAGGGGATAGGGGTGCGGGTGGTAGCTCAGTGGTAGAACTTCGGAGCCAAAGGTTCCAGGTTCAAATCGTGCCTAATGGGCTGGGCATCAATGTTCGCGAAAGTTACCTTTCTGACGCGATATTGATAGGATGCGATGTCTGTAGAGTGGCAATGCAGT
>JAUTBT010002526.1:0-10062 GCA_032361225.1 Lepetodrilus schrolli | reverse complement strand
AAGAAGAAGAAGAAGAAGAAGAAGAAGAAGAAGAAGAAGAAGAAGAAGAAAAAGAAGAAGAAGAAGAAGAAGAAGAAGAAGCATACTATTAAAAACATGGTTTTCACGTTATTTTTACATTACGAAAATCAACCACAAACAAACAGTTAAGGTCAGACGTACACAGAAGACCGACATGGAAAGTAGAGCACATGCAGTAAATGATATATCGCCTCACATTTAGCTTATGAAATATTACACTACCATGATTTTCATTTAGTATTTTCATTTCGGGTTGATTCGAACTTAAATCTTAACTTTCATATGCCACGCTGTTCATGCAGTGCAGCTATACGCCTGTGTTCCTATACTTGGCGAACTGTTGAGGATTCTATTGTCATTCCGTATATGTATTTCAATACATCCTTGCAATATTCTTACACAGCTTAGAGACATTTATCTTGGCCACAGTTGGTTGGGCTGGTCGGAGGATTTGAACGACATTTCTGGACCAATTTGGCATTTGAAGAAAACTAGTATAGATGTAACATAAATATATTTTGAATACCAGATGTATCTTATGTGAAGACATAATTCATATTATTAATTATCTCAATTAATATGTTTAATTCTCTCAACTTATCCCTGAAACTGGGATATTTTCATCACAAATATAATATCAAACCGTTATAACATTGCTACGAATATAATTAGACAAATTTAATGAGATAAATTTTGTAATAAAAAAAACGAAAACCAAGTTGATTTTTTTCTCTCGAAAAAACCCCCCAAAGAAGCACACAATTAAATGTGTGTACATGAAACTTTAATTAAGTCTGGATTAACCAACTCGTGCAAGTCTTTTGGCGATAATGTGCACACGATCACAGAACGTGCAGAATCCGGAACATCTCCGAAAACAAGAAAACATCTCTGAAAACAAGGGAAAAGCAAGGATGGGGTAGACTGGTGTGAACACACACAACGTAATTGGGGCTGGCAAACTTGAAAGGACGACATCGAGTTCTGTGATCATATTTGCTGGGGCAGCCGTACTAGATGGACTGAGTTCCGTCTGTTAAACTTCCTGTTGTGAGTCTGCGTAATCTAACAGTGGTCCATGTCGAGACAACCTTCCTAATTCCAATTAGCTTGGCGAACCGTAATTAACGGTTTAACACGACTTTAAATTGAACAAGGCGCTCGTTAGCCAATTACTACATGTAGTATAATAAGCTTGAACAGTTGTCTGAGTATCTGAATGACTGTAGGGAATGTCAACAATGAAGTCAGGAAGATTCCCCCAAAATACCTGTTCCATTCTTATGTACTTTTAGCAACACGATAAATACAGACATTACACAAGGCAAACAAGCCTTAGTTCTGGACTAAATCAAGATGCATACCATAGATTTCTATAAGCGACGAATCGAAGAACACAAAATCAAAACGCCTGTTGGAAATACACAAAAACGTGTTTTACTATCTTCCGATAAGACTTTCTGTTGTACGAGCGTTGTTAGCATCGAATAATATTTTAACGTGATTTCAACATATTGCTTTCTACGTAATCTGATTGTAAGCGTGAACGGTGAGGGAACTAAGCTGTTCTCGGTGTCGATGTCCTAGAAGTTGTCGATGTCCTAGAAGTTGTCGATGTCCTAGAAGTTGTCGATGTCCTAGAAGTTGTCGATGTCCTAGGAGGACTAGTTGAGTCTGTCGGCGGTCCTGACCAGGTCACTGTGACTTGTCATTTCAGTCAATTAGCCTGGAATTGTGGCTGTCTGCCTTCCGGTGCGAGGTGGTTGTTAACTCTGATTGTTTTGGCGCTACTACTGTGTGTGTGTGTGTACGTGCGTGCGCGCTTGTATGTGCGTGTGTATGATGTGATGTGGTATGGTGTATGTCTGTGTGTAGTGTGCGTGTGTGTGGTATGGTTTATGGGTTATGTGGTGTATATATGCCTATGGGGTGTGGTGTATGTGCGTGTGTGTGGTATGATGTATGTGGTGTATACACGTGTATGGGGTGTGATGTATTTGTGTGTCTGTGCGTGTCACTGGTGTGTGTATGTGCAAATACTCGCAACCCCATGCACAATATATTAAATAATGATGACCCATAAATAACATTATTTCTTTAAGATTAACACAAATAAATCGATACCCGCTGTATAGAAATCCATGTTGGTGGACATTCATCCCTATCTACATGTTTGTATCTCCACATATACAACTATTGACGCGTCCGTACCACTGTGGTGTGTCCTATGTCGACACAACCCAGCTATAATGGTCTCATTAAACTATGTTCGTAAACAACTTCTACATCTACGTATCAGTTCAAAGCTGTATCGCATTCCGGGGATGTAAAATGTTATAGAGAAACACGTCATGGCCACAAATGATGTAAATCTTAGTAAATAAGGGAAACTGACATATTTCTGCGATCTAGAATACTTTAATATATAGATTGACGTCGTGACACAGCGATGGATAACCGTGTTCCTATCTCTCGCATTCTTACACACATTTGAGTTTGGTAGTGCGTAGTCAGTAGTCAGTATTGGAAGTGACTAAAGATCGCGTGTTACACAGACTTAAGCAGGTTCACATACGTCGGCTGATACGTTAATGTTGAGATTTAAAGCCTGACATTATAAATCAGTGGTGCAATTAAACTCAAGATCAATTAAGTGGGTGAATAAACAATGCAATCACACACACTATTCCCATAGATTCCAGAGATATCAAATGTTTGGGCGTAGCTTCCTATACGCAGTGTACTCATGTGAGTACACTTTCTAAAAAGGACATAAAGTAAAATTATGTTATTTTTCGTTAATTTTAGATTTAATTATTTAAGATTAAATTGGTTATGCCAATGCTACATTAAATATCTTAAGCACAACATATGATGACCTGTAAACATGTATTGGTACTTAAAATGGTGTTTGGGTCTGAAGTCTTACAACAGAGACTTGTAGCTGAACACAACATAATTTTATTCTCATAGAATCACATGTAGTGACATATGAGAACATAAATACTGATTGTCTTTAATAAAGTGAAGAAACATCCGTTGATGCAAGAAAATCGCATTTTCGAATATTTCCAGACCACACTAGATACCATTGTGTTGTTTTTCTATAGATACCATAAAATCCTACTTTGTTATGCCTATATTTCTCAAATTTCGGGAACATACCACCCACTAGATAACGGGTGCTAAAAATGTTAAGTTGCCATGAAATCGTATTTCATTAGGATTATATTAATATATTTCCGAGATCGTGCCAAGAATTCAAGCGTTCGCGCTTCCAAATGCCTCATCAAAACATCAATGATGAATATAGATTTTTCTTTCCTGTCGATATTTGTTGCCTTTATTTTGAAAATTGAACGTTTGTACAGAATTCAATGTGAAATCACATGAAAAACATCGCTCACATTACTCAAAAACATGAATTATTCCCCTTGTAACAATGGAAAAGTGACCAGCCATTTGTAAATCATGTGAATTGGACATGCAATTTCATTGTTCGTCTAAGCTAAAGTGCCCAGCCGAATTCTCAGAAACCCCGCAAGCGGTGTGGATTTGGCCACGGGTGGCAGAAATTATCTAGTATGCTAGATAATTGCCACACGGCAACGCGTGGCCGAATTCTCCCAAACGGAAAGCACAGCACAATTCTCTCCGTGTGCAGTGGGTTTAAACTATGAAAATGGATCTGAGTACACATTATTAATCACTAGCTACGCCCATGACAGTTACGGCTTTAATGTCTCTCTAATTTTGAACAAGAGCAGTCGCCAGTTTAAATGCTTTGTATCTGTATAGGGATTGGCGTCACTATCAGCTGTCTGGCGTCTTGTCCACAGCAATTCCCACGTGATGGTCGACGAATCCGTCAATTCCCGTGTGATCGTCTGCGAATCTGTCATCACCCAGATGACTTTCACTTGTGTATTCACATGTGATCTCAGTAAAGTTGCAACTAAAGAGATCAACTCCTGTCACTTCCATCGGTTTATGGCTAAGGGTCGCTGCAATTATATATGTGCACTGTGTATACTGGCCATTTGTTCTCATTCCTTGTTGTCATATTCTGTCACGTCTCGAATGCTATTAACGATGATTAAGCTAGTCTAATGTTAACGCAGATCAAGCCAGTTTGAACTCAAATGTTAAGTTATACCACGCTACAGGAGACTCGAATGTTAACGTCTTTCAAGCTAGTTAGGGCTCGAATGTTATCGTTGGCCAAGCTAGTCGAGACTTGCACGTTAACGTCTGTCAAGCCAGTGACAACTGGAATGTTAACGTCGGTCAAGCCAGTGACGACTGGAATGTTAACGTCGGTCAAGCCAGTGAAGACTGGAATGTTAACGTCGGTCAAGCCAGTGAAGGCTGGAATATTAACGTCGGTCAAGCCAGTGAAGACTTGAATGCAAACGTCGGTCAAACCAGTCGAGATAGCATGTTAACGCTGGTCAAGCCATTGGAAGGGAGTATAACGAGACGTTAATCAGTGGTATGAATGTTGATAGTACCTCGGCAGTAACACACATTGCACGTAGCCCACTGTAAACGTTGACTGATTGGCGAGAGGATCACCTCGGTATCAATTGGAGGCCGTCGTCACAGTGTGTCAACATTTAGAAGAGCCGACCTTTGCTTCCTTGTACACCTTTGCTTCCTCCAACTGCAGGAAAACAAACTTGATTATCATAATTATACTATTAATAGTTGTAATCTTGTGTATCTTGGTTATTAGGTGGATCAGCATAGCTTATGAGGGTCACCTACATTGTGCACTAGTATTCGACATCTCACAATTCGTTCAGTGTGAATTTTAACTCGTATTCCTAAACAACAACAGATGTGGAACTGTTATATATTATACATTTGGATAATTTTAAAAGTGGTTTGTCAACAATCGCGCGATACCTAATGTTATAATATGTGTATATAGTAGATTGACACATTAATTAAGGTAGGGGAAGAAAAAGATTCGTGCACCCGTGCACCGAGTAAAACCGAGTAAAACGTTCCCGCCAAAAGTTAGGATGATCCTCATCGGTGTGTGTGTACTTAGCGACAAGAAATGGAGGCGGGAACCTGACAGCAAACTGGACAAGCTCAGAGTCACTTCACACTGAGCGCTGTTCCAGCCAGGCATTTTGTGATAGCCTGTGAATATTTGCTCATGTTTGTCAAATTAACCCAAATATTTGCCACCCACAATTTCCATTCAGACCGTTAGAGTGCACACAAAAGGAGACGCATGTGCAAAGAGTTGCTACCAGATGATGGCACTGGTTGTCGCCTCCCAGGTCCGCGCTATTCCAACCCTATACAAAGTGAGAATCCTACCTCAGCATATGTTACATCACCAGATTCCAACACCTTGGTATCCCCGTAGCTTTCGTTAAATAGTTTTAAGGGCGGGTGGTAGCGCAGTGGTAGAACGTTGGACTTCGGAGCCAAAGGTTCCAGATTCAAATACCGCTACGGATGTTGCGGGTTTTCCTCCTGCCCTAAACTGACAAGCCGTGATATAAGTGAAATAATCTTGAAAGCGGCTCTAAACCCCCATACAAAAAATAAATAAATAAAATTAATAGTTTAAAATCCTTTTTTTCTTTGTTCTTTTGAAAAGCTTTTTTTTTCCGCAAGCGAAAGCATGGTATATGAAAAACCAAATATTTAATTGGAAGAATAGTTATAGGATCACATTTGTAGATATAAATGTATTAATTCACCATTGCATATTCTCACACCAAGGTCAAGTTGCCACGTTAACAGTAAATAGTCAGAAAGATATTACGACATTGCTTTTAAAATTAATACGTAGCATGCATGACATTCTTATTAAGTTTTTCTAATGTATGAAAACATCTACACATGTTATATCACCATTGTCCTAGTCTGTGTCACACCCTGTTCTCACCAATATACTCCTATTCAAAATATCCCCTAGAGTAGTTAAGCAAGTCTAGATTACTGGAGAACACAGGGGAAAGAATTTCATGGTCTCCTTTCATATAAATATAAGTTATATATTATTGATTTACTTTAACCATCTGAGACTATGGATAGTCCAGGCAATATTATAATTTTCCAATATTTTTTGGGTCCTGATTCGACTTTGTAGTTTTACATGTCACTAGATTACAACCACCATCCCTTTGTACTGCTTATATACCCATAGCTAAGACAAAACGTTTTCTTAAACAATCATTATCAGTAGAACAGTCCCGGTTCGCGTAGTACTCGGAACGTTTGTTTACAAACAGTTCAGATTTCATCACCGCTATTCCTGTCCAATATAACTGACCAATGACCAATTGATATGCTTGACCTTTGACCCCAGGGCAGCGTTCCTCTTATACCATATTTCGGACAACTTAAACAGATGTGGCCAGTCTTGAAACACGCCTCACCCCTCCCTTCGGTCAACCATAATTGGGTTCGTGACTGGACGTAGGCCACGGGAACACTTCACAGAGCCAGGGGGGTTATATCATTCTTCTTCAAGGACAGTTATCTTTTATCGTTGTTGACCCCTGAGAAACAAAGAGAGATATAATCAAATATGGAAGACGCTCATCTGGAAGGTCATGACACGGGTTTTTACTTCCGCATTGAACCGGGTACCACGTGGAGAAAGTGATCAGTCCAACGATTACACATGAGCAAATTATCCCTTGTGTTTGAAAATTAGCATAAAAATACACACTATGGAGTGCTTTAATATCATTATTTAACAAATGGATTAAGTGAATGATTTAATGAATACAACTCATTATTTATACCGAATACCACGACTGCTGTAGCAAATAATAAGGCATAAATAATTAAACACCTTTAAAGTTCAATGCACTTATTATCGGTAATATATCAACGGTTCAAGATAATGTAACTCGATGAGTAAGATATTTGTAACCCTCTCCCTGCTGGACTAAGCATAGGCGCAGCTCTTTAAGGCATCTCCGGTTGCCTTCATCATGGAGAGAGTTAAATCCATGTTCTAGTATTTAAAGGCTAAACAAAAACACAAAGAAATTTTACAAGACAAATAATTTAGCGCATTCGTCAAGAAAAACAACCGCGTTCTAGGAGTTTAAACAGAGAGTTCAGGTTTGACAACACTTGACTGACAACACATTGCTGGAATTCTGTAAGATTACCAAACAGTTCATAATCCTCTGTTGTCACGGTCATCGACAAGACACCGCCAAAAACAATACGCCAAGTCAGAGTTATTTCCCCTGGGATGGGAACTGATGGACACGCGATGTCAGAGGTTAGAAATTGTGGAGTTACATGACCCTCGGGTTCGTCGCAGCATACTTTACAAGTAGGTGCCACACATTTTCAATGTACTTTTAAAAATAGTTCAGAACTGGAAACTGCACATAGAGTACGATATCCTACAAATAATTACATTTATTTCAAAGAAAAATTATTCGTAAGAGTAGAACAAAATATCAATAGATCGATCTATTTAATCAGATTTGTAAATTCAGTGAAAGACATCCAATTAATTGTTCTTGCTTTAGTATTCTTCCTTTCATATTTATTTTTCTAATTAATGCTATCGTTTAGAAGAAAGATATTACCTCGTTGTTACCACATGCTTTTCATAATAAATACATTCTCACACACATGCTTATGTTTGCGTAATAATTGAAATAATAATATAATAATCGCAATTATTGTTGATGGCAATGTTATTACCATTTCTCAATGCTGTATAAATGTAAAGCATATAAACATGCATATGTTCCACGGTGTTTCAAATTCAAAACACGTACAACTGTACCACGCTTACAAATCTGCTGCGAGGGTCGTGAACTTTCGCTGCTAAAAGTAGTCCCGGTAGCAGAGTTGATAAACGTAAATAAATATGGGGAAATGGCGGGAAACCACGTGTGTCCCTATAGGGGCTCGAAATAAAGCCGGTCAGCGGGTCACTGACCATCAGTCCAATGGACGCCGCATTGAGTGCACGAAAGTGACCGGAAGTTCTGTGTAAACAATGACCGCTAGCCTCGCTCTGGCCATTGTTGTGACGGACTTCTTGGCCTAGATTCTAACTACGAGTTCCCGTAGCCATTCTCTCCATGGTGCCTTGTTATACAAGGGAAACCTATCGAGGGTTGATCTTTCGAATTTTTGTCTATGTCATCATACATACTTTCTACCTGTAATTTACGTACGGATTATTGCTTTCTCTTATTGTATGGTATGTCAAAATATGATATATAACCATGACTATAGTTGATGCGTATGATGCACACCAAAGACCATATACTAGTATGTATATTTTGTCTGTGTATACCAATACTTGCAGTAATTCTATGACGTTATATTAATTGCATAAATTAATGATTTTTATAACCATTATTGTTCATATGTTTACATATGCAGTTTTTAAGTGATCCGACTTATCTGAATACGATCTGCTTCTAATCCGCCATCGGATGTAATACAGCATACCAGACTATCACGAGTATCAGGTTACAATTATACCATATAGCATGATGAAGAAGAAGAGGAAGAAGATGAAGGCGAAGAAGAAAAAGAAGAAAAGAAGAAGACGAAGAAGAAGAAGAAGAAGAAGAAGAAGAAAAAGAAGAAAAAGAAGAAAAGAAGAAGAAGAAGAAAAAGAAGAAAAAGAAGAAGAAGAAGAAGAAGAAGAAGATAGTTTTTTTCAAATAAAATCCGTATATTCAGGTTTCGCAAAAATAGATGTAGTATATTATGATATAAATATGTATGTAAGCGTGGGTGAGGGTTCTGGAGCTATTTCCACGGCGGTATGATACATACATCTGGGACACTAACACCAACACTAACAATAACACTAACACTAATCAAATTAACTCCATCCTTCCACGTGGTAGCCAGTGGTCAGCGTGTTCCAGTGTGACGTCATCACCAGCCACTATTGACTTCTATCCTGTTGTGTTCCAACCCTTGACTTCCGACCTTTATCTTCCAATGTCTGGCCAATAGAGAAAAACGCATTCGTGTTAATGTTACTGATTGCATTGTATAATGTTTAAAATTGTATTTGGGAGCTTTTCTCATACAAGCCACGGTTTAGTTTCGTGAAGCTCTTGTATTACTAAGAGACAGAAACGCCCTCGTAGCACGTGATTAGCGTACAAGATAGATACGATTGGCACCGTGGTCTATGCGGAGAACGTGAGCTTCACGATGGTCTCTTTTACCGTCTACCAATCATTTTGCATCCATGAAGAATAAAATATGTTCAAACCATCATCCGAAAATATCGAAACAAATTCTTTACTATTATTGGAAATTAATGTTGACGTATTTATGTAAAGGAACATCATTGAATCATTCTCAATATTTAGTATTACGCACATTCTATCATAATTTCTATGTTGAGGGCTTATGATTCATATAACGTGGGCCTCCTATATTTCCAGCACATATAACATAATGTCTGTTAACTTTAACTCAATAAATCGTTTATCCCGCCGACAGCACGACTGTCACGTGAGCTGTTGCATAATTCAAATGTATTCACAATACTCGTTTTATTATACGGCACAATCAATGTATATGTCTGCTTTATAGAATATCCATAGTCTCATAGGGTGAAAGTTAATATATTAAATATAAATATTTATATGAAAGCAGCCGCTAAACCAGTAATCTAGACATGCTTATCTGCTCTATGGAAATATTTTGAATAGGAATATTTGGGTGAGAACAACGGGTGACACAGACTAGTCTGCATTATTTTGCTTAATTGTAAGCAAATATATCTTTTGTGTGTATATATATCTACTGGGAAAAGACAGTATTGGGTGATAAATATATATATATGTGTCTGTTGTTATAGCATCTTACCACGTGTGTCAGGGTTATTGTAAATTTTTAAAAAAAAGACTGAAATGCATCAGAACCATCCGTATTAATTAATGACAAATATTGTTGTTGCTCCTGCTGCTACAGTAGTAATACTATTACTACTACTACTACTACTACTACTACTACTACTACTACTACTACTACTACTACTACTATTACTACTACTACTAC
>JAUTBT010002525.1:0-10062 GCA_032361225.1 Lepetodrilus schrolli | reverse complement strand
ATTCTGTTGTAATTGCGGGCTCTGTTGAAATTGCGGACGCAGTTGTAATTGCGGATTCTGTTGTAATTGCAGATTCTGTTGTAATTGCGGATTCTGTTGTAATTTGGGATTCTGTTGTAATTGCAGACACTGTTGTAATTGCGGGTTCTGTTGAAATTGCGGACGCAGTTGTAATTGCGGATTCTGTTATAATTGCAGATTCTGTTGTAATTGCGGGCTCTGTTGTAATTGCGGACGCTGTTGTAAATGGGGATTCTGTTGTAATTGCGGGCTCTGTTGAAATTGCGGACGCAGTTGTAATTGCGGATTCTGTTGTAATTGCAGATTCTATTGTAATTGCGGACTCTGTTGTAATTGCAGATTCTGTTGTAATCGCGGACGCTGTTGTAACTGGCGACGCTGTTGTAATTGCGGACTCTGTTGTAAATGGGGATTCTGTTGTAATTGCGGACGCAGTTGTAATTGCGGACTCTGCTGTAATTGCGGACGCAGTTGTAATTGCAGATTCTGTTGTAATTGCGGACGTTGTTGTAATTGGCGACGCTGTTGTAATTGCGGACTCTGTTGTAAATGGGGATTCTGTTGTAATTGCGGACGCTGTTGTAATTGCGGACTCTGTTGTAATTGCGGATTCTGTTGTAATTGGGGATTCTGTTGAAATTGCGGACGCAGTTGTAATTGCGGATTCTGTTGTAATTGGCGACTCTGTTGTAATTAAGGATTCTGTTGTAATTGAAGATTCTGTTGTAATTACGGACGCAGTTGTAATTGCGGATTCTGTTGTAAGTGGTGATTCTGTTGTAATTGGTGACTCTGTTGTAAATGCGGACTCTGTTGTAATTGGCGACTCTGTTGTAATTGAAGATTCCGTTGTAAATGCGGACTCTGTTGTAAGTGGGGATTCTGTTGCAATAGTGGTTGCTGTTGTAATTAGGGATGCTGTTGTAATGGAAGATTCTGTTGTAATTGCGGACGTTGTTGTAATTGCGGATTCTGTTGAAAGTGGTGATTCTGTTGTAATTGGCGACTCTGTTGTAATTAGGGATTCTGTTGTAATTGAAGATACTGTTGTAAATATGGACCCTGTTGTAAGTGGGGATTCTGTAGTAGTTTCGGACTGTGTATCTGGAAGTGATAGAAATGAGGCAAGCGTTATCTGTGATTGCGACGACTAGATCATTAACTCAAAACAACGATTCTAAGAGTGTCACTATTATATTTAGATTATAGAACACTACGAAAATAATTTACGGATGACATCCAAGATTATAGGATGACATAGCAAGATTACAGTAAAATACGACTCTTTACTGTAGTTGTGATGGATAAATTATTGTATACTGTCTATGAAGTTGATTTTGGCTTCAACTAATACTAACTTCTACATGTAGGCTACAGTCTAGTCAGAATAAAGTACTAGTATAGCATAATCTTTTTATAGCGTTTTCTATTACATTAGTATCAACCGATAATTTCAATACTACTTATTATGTGTTTGTGTGTGTGTGTGTGTGTATCCGTGCGTATGCGTGTGTGTGTTGGTGTCCGTGCGTATGTGTGTGTGTCCGTGCGTATGCGTGTATGTGCGTGCGTGCGTGCGTGTGTGTGTGCGCGCGCGCAACGTCGAAGTACACTTTGTTGTATGCATATATCATGTGGCCTATGCCAGCTAATGGTAGCAATTTGACATTAAAAATAATGGTATTGACTAATGTGCCATCTGTCTCATTAATAAAGCTTTGATTTACTTCATCACACCATTATTTCGTGGAAAAGATCAACGAACCGCATTAGCTTCTTCTTGTACTTGTACTGTACCATTTGCAAACGTATTGTTCGTTACTCTTTGCATAGTAATGCAGGCTACGTATATGTATCACATAACATATGAGTTTGGGAGTGTAATAAACCCAGGCTATTAATATAAATATTTACGTAAGCCCAATAACACATTGGATTTTTATAATTGTATTCGCGATATCAAATTCTTTTTGGACCTCTTTTAGACCTTCTTCTTGGGACTTACTTTGTCGAAAAAAAGTTAAAATATTTTTTCAATTAAATTTGCAAATACATTTATTAATATTTACACATTTACTTGAAACTATATTTTTGCGTGCTTTAACCCAATTCCCAAGGCATTTGCCTATATATCGTGTTTTTGACTGAAAGTTCGATATTACAATGGTTTCTACGGTTATGTGATAAATAAATCTCACATTCGTGTTAATATATTACTGAATTTATTCAACTCTTTGGCAATAATAATAAAATGCTCGGCAGGGCTTCGCATAATATCAGTTTTGCCAACTCATTTAATAAATTCAGTAATGTATGACCACTCATATGAGATCCTCTATGTGTTTGAGACGAAAATTAGTATATTGGATTTCATGCGTGTAGGAAATATGAAAAATGCCGGTACCTGCACACAGGTGTAAAATTAAGGAAACCGTGATCTGAAATACAAAAAGAAATTGTAAATTGTAAGTAATAATTAGTACCCATGAGAGAGAGAGAGAGAGAGAGAGAGAGAGAGAGAGAGAGAGAGAGGAGGGAGGGAGGGGAGAGACTTAGGAGGAGAGATAGAGGGGAAAAGAGGGAGAGAGAGGGAGACGGAGGGAGACAGAGGAAGAGAGATAGAGAAAGAAACAGACGGGAGTGAGGGGTGAGAGATGGAAGGAGGGGTCTAGGGAGGGAAAGAGAGAAGTAAATATGTAAATCAATACATGTAGAACAGAAATGTTTTTACACAATTATTTTTAAGAAATCAGTTTAAATTTCACCCTACTACATTATTAATGTGTTAAATAAAAACAGCACCACGTGAAGACTTACCAGATGTATATTCCCTGTCATATTATCAATTCACATCCAAACGGAAGCTCTTACTAGCAGTCATTACAAAGAATAGCAAATTGCGACCAGCTTTGCGATCGCACACCACCAGATTAGTAAACAGCGAGTCTAGCTAATGCATCCAATGCAAAACTGTGAAGCATTCATCATCCCTTGAGGAAAGCGATACATTAATTAAACAGTATAGCGGTCTGAGTTGAAAGCGCGGCGTATTTGCTACAGCGAACACGTGCAATACTCGTCGGTGATAGACTTAAATGTGAGGCGGCAAATTGTGTTGAATAAATCATTGCCATATTGTATTATTGTAATAACGAGAGAGAGAGAGAGAGAGAGAGAGAGAGAGAGAGATATTGTTGTTTTCTATGCCAATTTACAGCTTGATAATAACTTTGTATGTTTCTCTATACTGAATGAAACATTGTCGAAAATAATCAATGTATTCAACCATGTGTTTCATTTTTTGAATAGTATATACACTTAGCTATATACAATTTTAACAACGAAGAATTCCCAAACGTCTACAGGATCTAGGTACTCTTCAAGAACTTGCAGACGCAAATATTAAGAAGAATGGCACCCGGTTCTTCAAGCCGAGTTCCAAATATGGTAGAAAGCTTCACCACAAAATATCTGCCGGCCCTTAATTTATTTTTTGAATATATTTCACACATTGCCATTGGTTGTGAAGATCGATATGTTAGATTGATCTGCACCTAAACTGTGTAGATTTAACGCTAATACAGAGTGTGATGGCACTGTGGGACACGCATATAGTTGTTATTCAAATGTCCTTAAATGTGTAGTTTAACACAACAAGCTCAAGGTTAATTACTGATTTAATTGCGTGTTATTGACTACATGTTATGTACATCCACACACGTTAGCTATTGAAACTAGGACAACTATTTTAATATGTATGTGTGGGTATTCCAGTGTACTGAAAATTAATTTGAAATACTGGTATGTTAGCTAGCGTGAAACCTTTAGAAAACGATGGGAATCTAATTAAAATCAGATCTCGTTTCGCTCCTTAAATATTTGGACATTCTTTGGCAAAACATAGCGAACTAGCGAGTGTCCAAATATCTGAGCGTCAGTTTTGTATATGTTTTAACGAGATTGAAAACGATAGTAACAAATTTCCTATAAAGTCGTCGCCTATGGGTGAGATATTCCCGCTGCGACGTAAAGCAATAATTCATTCATTCATTCATTTTCTATAAGACATTACACTCCTGGAACCCGTTGCTCAAAACAATTGTAGCTACATTTAGTCAGATTTTATGGACCCGCGTATAAGTCCATTGCATGAAGCGCATGTATCGCTACAATACTTGAGTATCTGGTTAGCTAGTATTGTAGCAAACAGACTTCGACTTGTAGCGGATCCCTAAAGTTTGAATTACAGTCAATCGTAGCTACAAGTGCTCTGAGCAACGGGGCTCTGTACTAAATTTGCGAAATTATAAGGTAACCTTAACTGAAATCTTAGCAATTGTGCAATCTAGGACTATATGTTGTACATAGTATAGCTTACCACCGTATCGTACAGTAAAGTCATGGACCAACGTTTCACTGTTTGAAGAATTAATTTTATACAGTCAGTCGTCAGTATGAAATAATCTCAAACACGCCTACGCCTATATGTGTTAGCATGCATTGATCCGGAGTACACTGTTTGTTTTCTACTTCATACAGACAGGCATGCCGTTATTATTGGGTTATACGAGACTCTTATCATCTCGGTATATGATCATACTACAGTTAACCCAGAAAATCTTATTATTTACCAAATCTTGCGATAATAAATAAGTATTTTAATTATTATGTCCATATATACATTAATGACTTACTAGTATATTCGTCTATAACGACAGTGTGTAGTTATTTAAGTGGGACAGTCTAACTTTATAATCTCGACTGATAACGGACTGAATATTCGATGTGTATCCACGATGGCTTGGTGATGACACAATGTACCTTCTGTACAAGTACACATTGTCAGTACGAGGCTATGCTGACTACAGCCTATGTGTACTTTGAAGAAGGTATATTCATATGATGTTAATACATTGTGTCCTCACCAAGCCATCGTGGTATTATGGGAGCAACATAGTCGAAGATTCCAGCCTATTTTTACGAATTACAGAATCATAGGTATGTTTATAAGTATCATATTTTCTTATAGCTATTAATATTTTAAATTACTTTGTAAAATATTTTTAGTAGAGTATATAGATATATTCCGTTTAACAAGTCTAGTTTCTGCTTGGCATTTTATGCAGTTGCAAAGTTCTTCATCAAAATGTCCGGCGGTATTCAGGTCTGCTAGTACTTCAGGAAGGTCAGATAATTTAATCACCAATAACATATTGACTTTGTATTGCCGATATTTGACTGCTTCTCGATCTTAGGCACAAACTACACATTATGCGAAACATGTCAAACTGGTTTAATACTGTAACTTAATGGGGTTTTTTAAGAGAAATGGAGTATACGTGTTGGTCATTATATATAGCAATAGAAAGTTTGAGGAAAGACAATCTATACAATTCAATTTTAATGAAATCTTGGATAATTTTAATGTGATCTGAATATGAGATACACATTAAAATAATATATAATCGTAACATCGTTTGGATTTTGCCGTCAAATATCAATTGTCAATGTAATCCCATGAACACTGCGTAGTACACAAATCCGTTACTATTGTGAACATATCTGTCTCGGAATCTTACAGTGACTCAAACACAAAGTTCATATTGCATAAACCTATAAAACTTACGATCCTACACCACGCACAGTGATTGATTTCGTTCCAAATGCACTGTCATCGATAAATCAGCTAATTTTCCGGGCAGTCAGTGTGTTTATTTACATAAAATGCCGGCGTGTGTGATCTCTCAATCGTCTGACCGAGGACCAATCCCACCGTACTTTCTAACCACGTGACTAACATAGGACGGAATCTCCATAAATAGGCACCATTTTGTAAACAATCAATTGTTTATCATCGACTGGTAAAAGATTGTATTGCGTGGCTTTTCATGCCTGAAAACGCGGATTCTTGAAAATATAGCTATATATTAGATATGAGGAATACTAATATCGGGCATAGGTAAAATAAAATAGTGCATGAGTCCTTTTAACAAATCACTTTACACAAATCTGAACAAATCACTAAAGACATTAGTTATAAAACATAGTTGACATCCTGTGATCACAGCTTGTTAAACTGACTGCAGGAAAGCTGCAACACATATAGTACTTGACCAGCGTATCTTATGAGAGTGCTATGGTCTCGTATTGGATATACGAGAGCTTCGTGAAAGTGTGTATGTCCTGCCCAATTTACCGGTTATTGACATGAGTACTTTCCCATCTTCCAAGACCTAACTACACCTGCAAGAATCTGCTAAAAGGTACACTCACCAAAAAGGGTAATGTTTGTAGTAGCCTACTGACATTGACCCCTGACTATGAATACATTTATATGTCTTATGAACTGTAACTATCCAACTCTATTAAATAAAATTGCAAATTTTGTAAAATATGGACTACTACTATACTATTCCAATAGGACTAATACTATTATTAATTGAAATATGTTCTAATAATTGTATAAATAATTGTATTATCTATTGTATTTATTAAATGTTCTCTATGTCACTATCTGAATTTTGAGAATCCTGATGAATATATTAGCTTAGATATCGAGACAGTTTGGATAAGCGGCATAGCAGAACATGATTTATGTCGAGTTCATTGTCCTACATATACTTCTTTAACCCTCTCACTGCTGGATTAGGCAAAAGCATTGCTCATTATGGCATCTCCGGTTGCCTTCAGCAGGGAGAGGGTTAAAGCTGTTAGCACCTCAAAAAATATGTACATAACTACATGTGTATATCATGTACGTTACGGTAAGTTCCAAGATACATATCCTCTAAAATACAAATATAGTTCATGACTGCTCTGTATGTTTTTTTAAAACCCCTAATCACAGTGTACCCCACTCATGTATTGCACATTATACGGGAACTAACTAAACAAGGTATGTATTCATAAAACATAAATATAAAATATCATTTTACGGATCCACTCAGGATCCTCGTTACTTAGGACCCCTGCATCAGTTCTCCATAGTATGGTTTATCGAATTTCTCTTATCTGCTACGAGAACATAGCGCTCGTGTAGTGGTCTCTTATACATGAAGATCGTACACTTGCGAGAACGCTATGGTCTCAAAGTGGATAAGAGAACTCGAGAAACGATAACCAGAATGTTTTCCGCGCAGGACACTCATCTTTCCGACGTCACCCAACATCGATGTAGTTGTCATCCTGTCACAGGATACTTCCTGGGCACCCATTGCTTAGGTGTACTATTAGGATCTTCAATGTTTTCTTTGAGGGAACCTGTATATGATTGTGTGTCTTTAAATCACAGAGTAAGTTGTCAAAAGAGCCAAAATGCAATACACATGCACCCAGCAGACACACAACCGCCCTTGTACCTCCAAACATTCCCTCCTCACCGCTGTAGGACAGGAAAAATTCCACCGCAGTTCACATCTCCGGCAAAACCCGAATAACCAGTTGGCAATGTACTATAATATCTCAATTTTCTAGTGTAATATATTAAAGGGGATAGCTCTAACCATTGAACACGGTCGAAATTATCGTTCACGACCACTACGTAATTATACATATTTTTTTTAATATTGAAAACCAGTGGGATATGAGGAAAATGTAGATGGTCACCCAATATACTTGTGTAGACATATCAAATGTACATACTTTCATGTAAAAGTACGTTTGACAATGACATATGTCAACAAACCCGTACTTTACGTGTTTGGTACGGATGTACCTAGCTGTGTACCCTTCGGGTGGGAGGTTAGCTCATGTTACCGTACATGGAAACTTACATCGAGACCGCCTCTGCCGTATAAATATCCATGCGTTCAAACCAAGATATACTTAATTTACTTATTAGGTCCGTATACATTTGATTCAGTTTACCGTATATCGAATTCGGTTAAAAATTGACATGTACCTATAGTTTACTACGCCGATCCTATAATGCATGTGGATTGATTGATCATTTGGCACTATAGATTTCATCATAACTCTATTTTATCGTTAATATATGTTTTATTTTTTAGTTTCATGGATGTTCTGAACTCTTGCAAGGGGTGGGTACTAGCTCGAGATTCCTCTATTCTTCCCTACTGACCAAAAGAGATTTTTGTATATGGGTATTGTCAGAGGGGAAGGCTGGAGAGCAAGACATATGGTAAAATTATATTTTCTCAGTATCTAGTTCTGCTAGCTAAACGTCGTGTTGGCCCCTTTTACTATCGGACATTCGATTCTGGCCATACCCATCAAATAAGTATCTTATGGTCAGCAGGGAAGGCTAGAGGAATCTCGAGCAATGGTGGGTACATCAGGTTAGGAGCGGGTGGTGGTGGTGGGGAGGGGTGGGGGGGGGGGGGCAGGGGAGGGGTGTTCAATACAAAGGGGGTGGGGTGTGGGTGTTCAGAACAAAATGGGCATATCGGTGTTTTTATTGTTCTATATATGTATGATAGTACAGATAAAAGAGAAAGCACTAATTATTCAGAGTATAACGATTTGATAGTTTACTAATACCAACAGAAGAGATGGTGTAAAACTGATTTAATTCAAATTTTATTATTGCTATGTTTAGACGTGTCCTTTTAAAAAGTCTTCTAGTACTGACATGCCATGTTGACGTATTGAGGTGTCCTTTCGTAAGGCCTTATAGCATTGAAATGCCCTTGTAACTTTAGAAAGTCTTCTAGTGAAAGAATCGTGAAAGCGGCTCTAAACCCCAATGCAAAAAAGAAAGGTATTGAGATGCCCTTCGTCGAAGCTTGGCGGCAGTATGAGAGCTTCTGATTCAGCATAGAGATTGGTGCATGTAGTCCATTTCCCGCCAATTGTTCTAGGTTTCAAAGGCATACAATCACGGGATTGTTTACATATTTCATGGTCAAACGTATTTTTACATGAAAGTATGTACATTTCATGTGTCTACACAAGTATTATGGGTAACCAGCTACATTTTCCGCATATCCCACTGGTGTTCAATATTTTATTATTTTATTAGTTTTTAATGTTTATAGCTAGTAGCTTTATTGGTACCAGTACTCATGAAAGGTTATTTTGACCGTGTTAAATTATTAGAGTTATCCCCTTTCCCCTTTAATATATTAGACTATAGAAAATTAAGATATTACAGTACATTACCAACTGATTATTCGGATTTTACCGGAAATGGTTAACTGCAATGGAATTATACCTATCCTACGGCGGTGGTAAAAGATAATTGGAGGTTCAAATGCGATTATATGTATGCTAAGTGCATGTACTTTGCATTTTAAACTCCAATTCAGTCCAAAACGACAACTTAACCTGTGATTGTTTGCCATTAACCAGCATGGTTTATGGTTTCAGGATGGGGAGTTCCAAAGATGAACTAAAAGGTGGCAAGTGAGTATATACTAGTAAACAATGAATGGGAAATATTATAATGTACGTATGCACGTTTTAACCACATCCGTTAATAACATCCGCTATTTAGCTAGACGGTGGTAAATAAACGTATTATTATTTAGAAAATGTAGTCTACGAACTGTATTCAGAGTCAATGTTAATATGAATAATTCCATCACCAAAATAGTTCATTGGGACATACACTGTACGTTATACAATAATTGTTAAATGGTATTGCCGGAGAACTATATGGAGTTCTATTTAGAATCAGTATTATTAGTATTAAATGAAGGGAACTAAAGAATTCGTCGTAGCTGATGATCATGATGTCTCAACCATAGCCATAGGTAGATCGTTCACGCTTCACCAGCAGTAGGCCAACCATACCGACGAATGCACTATTATTTGTCCCCTTAATTAGAAATCCACTAACACGATCCGCGATCTACCGATGTCAGGGATGACGACGGATCCAATGACAGCGTAAAGAGATTAGTCCATAGCGGAAATCTACAGATGACGCAGCATGATATATCTCTTTATCGAGTGAACCTCTTTCCTAGGTCAGCTAGATTGCTTAAGCACAAAGTGGATGGGAGGAGTTTGATATCGCGTGCGCGTGCGTGTACGTGTATATGCGTGTATATGCGTGTGTGTGTGTGTGTGTGTGTGTGT
>JAUTBT010002524.1:0-10062 GCA_032361225.1 Lepetodrilus schrolli | reverse complement strand
TTGTAGAATTTCAGTACCTTAATTCAATTGTGGTGGATCACCGTGTGAGGCATCCTTGCACACCAGCGTTACTTTCCGTTCATGACCTCACTTCATGTGGTACCACATGCACACATCTAGAGAGAAAGTTGCGTAAACAGCCAACCAATGAACACATTTCCCGTTTGCGCAATGTGTAATGATGCGTGGGAGATCCGTCGCTAACCGGGAGGGCAATTCTAAACTATCAACTGCAGAGGGCAATTCTAAAATATCAACTGCAGATAAATATATATCGGATACAAATATTTATAAAAACCAATCAATTAGAGAGTCAATAATTACCGGGTGAACCCATTTATTAAGTTGTATGAAGCCTTGGCGTATAAAAACCATGTCTAAATTTCGAATTAAAAGTCATATTAATGATCGAAAACAAAACGTACACAATGACTGTTTATCCAAATATAGAAGCGGAAAAAAAACCCCACATTGTATTGGATAATGTGGACATCATATTGTGAATGTACTTACTTACATTATATCATCCCTGGTCTTGTCATTACCAGCCGATGCTCGCAAGTTTACTGCAACATTCAGCACTACGGATGTTGCGGGTTTCCTCCTACCCTAAACTGACAAGCCTTGATATAAGTGAAATCATCTTGAAAGCGGCTCTAAACCTCAATTAAAATTTTATAAAAAATCCATACATGTTTATTATTTTCTTTGTTATTTTCTTTACTATTATTGTTATTTTAAAGAATTCGCCAATCGGTTTATCGTGACTTTAGTATAAATACTAATTCAGATTCTGAAGTATATTTTACCATATATAGCTATGAACTCGTTGAAAGTCGTGAACGTAGAATTAACTGCATTACTGGTAGCATGGGACCACATAAAACACTTCCTTATACCACGCAATGGTTCATTCCTCCGTCATGATGTTCCCAATGAGATGGCACTGATGACGGTCTTCTGGGAATTGTGACTGGTTCCGGTGCTTAACTGCGCATACTTTTAGTACGGGCGGACGAACATGGATGTTGACGTAATGAAAATGTTTCTTTGATAGTCCATTATGTTGCTAGGAAATGTCGTGATTTGACTTGGCACTGTAGTAGAAAAGTAAACATACCCAGCAAGTTCTAAGTTATCCCACATTCTTATAGTAGGCCGCAACTGGGATGCGTTCAGCCCACACTAATTCATACACTACACAACCCTTTTCAAATTGTAGTGGGTAAATTCGTAATAAATCGGCATGCACATGCGTGAAATTCATTCCAATCATGCTATAGTTTTTCCCCAAAATATACTACGATGCTACACTAGCTAACTTTCACTACGAAGGGCTACATAGCGGTACAATTGAGTCAGAAATGTAGTACTACATTTACTACTGGATTGAACCTCGCAGTATGTTTTGTATTGAAAGCAAAGGTATGGCAGCATTCTATTTGGATAAGAGTAGTTGTGTATGAAAGTACCGTGGGGTTGAATGCACATACGGTGCTATTGGATTGTCGTTACACGAATGTATTCTGAATTACTTTAACTGGTATCCGTCTGTTGTTGTCATTGGCTGCATTACAAAAGAAATCTATCGATACAACAATACAACGTCTTACACAACAAGTTAATCGGTATGCAATCACCAGCTCAATACGCTGTGGCGAAGGCATGGCTTGTCAGTCGCAATGAGAAGAAACGCATATAATCTACATATAACCACATAGCGCTGACGGTTATAAATGGTAACCGTATATGTAGCGATGGTCACGTGATTAACTAGCCTTGAGGACCGGTAATAATTATTATTCAGGTTCATTTGGGCACCTGTTTAACCTTCAACTTTATCTTTGATCTTGTAATATATGCACTCTATTCCTATAGTCTGGACTTTTCGATCGGGAAAACGATTTCAGTTCAAAAGTGGATTAGGATAGTAAGGTGACAGCGTCGATTGCGCATTAAATCGGAAACCGCCCCTCGCACCTTCTGCCCTTTGTCTGCGCTCGTTACATAACCCTAAATACCAAAATGGTGCCACGCAAATTCACATAGCTCAAATAGATGGCCACACCCAGCAATTAAGGAGATTATGACAATTATTTGATCTGATGTTAGCGCTGACAAGTGTCCTTATTATGTTTTGTGTAAGAACAAGCAGAGTCTTTACTTAGATAATAGTTATACCGGTCTGGATTGAGTAGGGCCTATATCAATTTGAACATATTATACCTAAAGAGAGTAAATGCAATCGGAACACCGTCGAGTGATCTCCTGGTGTTCGGACCTGGATGCAAGGTGTCGCCATGATCATGTGATGCTCCAACCTATCAAATTGCCGGTATTTTAAATTAAAGATACATTCGGATATTCTATTCTATGTATCATAATTCAAGATTTTACGTTCCTATTGTAAAATAATTATAACGTATTTATGTTTTGGTACTTCTCGCCGGTTTCCGTAACATGCTGTCGTAGTAGTCTATGAAAAAGGGGCGAAGGGTATCGAAAGTTTAAATGATGGATCTTGATCCGGATTATTATCGGAAGAAATCGGAAATGACGTGAAGATGTTCCGATTGGAGTTAATGTTGGCGATAATGTGATAAAGCGTATTTATCATTGTGAAGGGAAAGTCCATGAATAAAGATTGGAAACTACTAGGTTCATTGCAATTATGATTCATAGATATGAACTGCCGGTAGGTCGTATATTAGGTACAGAGGAAGACGAACGGTTAGTCCTCTACACGCGGAGCTTTCATAATCGTTACGGGACAAACAGTGCACCATTCCCAGATATCACGTCCATCAATATCGTATTTTGTAGTCGGGTACGGAAACGAGGTTAGCTGTGTCAATACACCTAAATGACCTTATTACTCGAGTCCATTGCTTGTGGCAGGAACACATCGTGCGCTTGTTAGTCGAGCATTATCACAGAACGTCCTTAGATATCGTGCTCTATTCACCATCCTTCCGAGTTCACAGAAAATCGCATCAATGGAGTAAAAAATAAATCGGATTTCCGGAAATCGGCAGGAAACATGTACGGACGGTGATTCGGCAAGGGACTATGGAGTATATTCGACAACGTAATGAAACGAAAACTTGAACCGAAAGTGACTGAATGTATTCTTGGTTGTTATCGACAGTTCTGGGCGCATCGATATGATTATTTACTGATTTATGTAGTAATAACAAATAACATGACATTTTTACATGTTAGTTTTAGTTTACGTGTTAGTTTTAGCGAGATTCATAGCATGAAATACTAGTAATAAGGTTCGTTATCAGTGGTTATTTGTTTAGATTTCGAATCTCAACACCTTCGTCTTGAACATTTTCACACGTGCGAACAGCATCAGTCGTTACATGTTGGTTTTTCCGTAGCATAAAGCTGTTTCAGGTCTTCCGTACAACCATTTACAGATCACCCTGTTATCCTTTATATACTGTTTATAACCCAAACGTTTCCCATTTCATTCAAACGTAGTAAACACGTAAACATCTTCGTTGTTGGCAACTGACATGCGAGTATGATAATATATGATGTATAGTATATATCACTGTACATATACGACTGAGTGATGCTAATGGGGCGAAATGCATGCAACACATGATGTTACACGGACTTGAAATTGACAAGCTTGTTTAAACATCACATCAATGATGCGCACAGCTGTCATGTTCGCGCAACACTACCGTCTCTTTATCGTGCTTTTATTGACATTTAAACATTTGACATATTTCTTTTTGAGTACGATAAATTCCTTGCGGTATATTTGTTCATTTACCGTTTATGATAGCACCAGCAAACTTATGCCTTTGAGCTCTATGTACATAAATTTACCAACGAGTCTGAAAAAGGTAAAACGAAATATAGTTATAATTATCGTTGCAGTGTGGCCGCCTACACCATTTTGCTCTTATAGCGAATTTTGTGCGTGAAAATCTCGTTATTGTTAATGTTCGCGGTGTGACCGCGTCTTAACTAATACGAATGCATACACATTGACCGAATTACTGATATCAGAATATTTTTAATGATTTTATTTTTTTACCACAAAGTTTCTATTACACGGGTTAGATTGTGTTAATGTATATATTGTTTTCTTTTGTATAAATATATCGGTTGCAAATTTTAATAAAAACTATATCAAGTGATAACAAGGACCGTTGATGTTTATGAACCGGAAAATAATAATCACGGGTCACACAATCTAATTACAATCTAATTACAACCTAATCATATATTCCGCCGGTTAAATTTCTATATTTGATGATATCAGAGGAGCCTCACTTTCGGATATGGCTCTGATTAGAATGAGCATGCGTGATACATTGCAGGACAAACATTTTGAAAGTATATATATTTTTTTAATCAACAGGAAGACAATCGGAACACTCAACTGAGGTTGGTCGGTGTATGCCGAATGCTCTGAAAGTTATTTCTGGCAAGATTCCTTGATTGTCGATCCTACCTACCAACAGCTCAACAAGGGTGAGTACGCGTTGATTTTTTGTTGTTGAGACCAGTGTACATGCTTAGCATCCAAACTTAAATTTAATAGTAAAACAAATATTAATAACATTATTTAATACGTAAAAGAAAAGAGAAGAAACAATAAAACAAACAACCCAAAACGCGCACACACCCAAACGCAAATAACGATTATTTTCCATATTATATCTAAATATTCAACTATTTACGTTGCTGTCATCTGTAGTTACCATGAACAATTTTTTTTTATAAGGTAATAAAATAAGATAAACTATTTTGGTGGTATACCGTAAAAAGTCATCTGTAGGCGGCCAACTCAAGACCTACTTAGACCTTTTTTTTTTATATTGGTATTTAAATATTCCTTCTTCGACCCAAATGTACGTGTAAGCAGTCACACCAACAATAGTAACAAATCGTGTTTGCAGAACAGGATTAGAACGTTTAGTGTTTGTGACATACGTTTGTATTGCGTTAAACAAAACTGTTTCGATCACATTAGCCATTCGCTAGCCGGTTAATGGTTGTTCTGATATGTGGTTCATCAATCAAGCATAGCGATTGACACGGTTGTGTCATCTCCGGTAGTAATATAGGAATTGATAAATACGCAAATCAATTGTTAAATTCCCTGTGGTACTGTTTGAGAAGAAGAAAAAAACAAGTCGTGGAAATTGATCAGGAATGTCAAACTATATATGTGCGCTGATGGGTGGTGGGTATGTGGTTATGGGTATGTAGACCCATATACACCAAGCTAGCCCAGCACGTAATACTGTTGTTGGGTTAGGGTTATTATTATTATTATTATTATTATTATTTTATTTTCTTGTTTTATTATTATTATTGTTATTATTGTTGTTGTTGTTGCTGTTATCATTATTATCATCATCATCATCAGTCATGTGGTAATTACGATTTTCTAAGGTAATTGGATCCATTTAATATAACTATACTTACGGTATACAAATGAAATTGACCCTTGACAATATGTTGCCCTAAATATTGAACCCACATACATGTTACAAAATATTCAATCTGTTACTAAAAGCAAAGCATCCTCTAAAACAGGAGCGCATTGCCTCCTTTCTCGTACATTACTAGAGAAGAAGCGTATGAAATAGCTGGCACATTCTACATCGAGCTAGTATCATCACACTACCAAAAGCTTAATCTAACACAGGAATATACAATTTTATAATGATTTCCCGTAAGATAAATTCCCTTCGAGTTGACAACTTATATCGGAGCCCGAAACATATACTGCTAACGTTGCGTTACGTAATGTACAGTTGATATGCCGAACTGCAATTGACGCTGCGCAATCTGCGCAAACTACAAATGCTCAGACCGCAAGATGTTCATGATCTCAGTAGCAAAAGTAAAGTAGCTCCCCCATCCCCCATCCCTCCCCCATAAACGTATTGTATTCATACATGGCATGTACATCTCTTTCAACGAACCATTGACAAATCGTTGCTATTTCCGTATCTTTTCGATTACCCCCAAGAAATCTCGTTTCGTTCGCTTTGTGAATCCACGACATGTGTTTCCTTTTCTCTCTCTTCTTTTTTAGGTAATTGTACTAAATTTGTAAACGAAAAATACACCCAACATGCATGACAAATATGCGTAATTTGTCGTAGAATCAGTCGCAGTGGTTCTCATTTCCTTCTCACGATTTCGCGGTGCCTCAAAACAGCTATTTAAACGCACACCTTTCTAAAGAATAACACAAAAAGTAAAACTTTCGTAGAAACTCATTTCCGAGATCCTTTTCGGTGAATGGTATCCATTACTAATCATTGACTAATCTGGTAGAACACACCTTGACAGATGATCACGTGATGAATTATTTGTATATAGTGTAACACGTGCACTCTAATATGACACTACTTTCAATGCATCTTTACGTAAACTGGAACTGATTTACGATATGAATATGCATTACAACCCTCAGAAAACGCTGGAGATTCTCTGCTTTTCGTTTGTGAGATATTTGTAAAAGGTTTACCCCCAATACGTGATCAGTTATCTGTTGATATTAAGAACAGTTTCCAATGCTGTCAAGTAATTATTTTTCAGCTATTATATTCATGGGGATAATTGCATTGCGCGATACATAGACATATTTATGGACAAAGGGAATACCGGTTTTATGTCAATCAGGCGTTTTCCATTCTGTTCCATCAATCTCTGACAAAACCAAGTGTACTTTCGAGAGAAATCATTCCTGTTGCACTGGCCTTTTAACATTTCCCAATAAAAGCAATGTCGTGGTTTGTTTTCTATGCTACGGTAAAGACACTGATTGGAATGACATAATAACGTTGTGTTCTCGTCTAGGGACCGTCTCGCGATATTTCAAACTACAAGATGAACAAAAGTTCCGCTTTTAGTTGAGAGCTTGCAGATCAAATTAAGACGTCTCGCAGGCATGAAATAGCACAGCTATTTAATATAAAAGTACACACGTAATCGTACGAAACATACGCTGTGTAAGTATCAAGATGCATGGTTACTTATATGCAGCTTACAAAATAGCTTAATGACTAATGTTAGCCAATTTAATCACATTAAGTCAGAAGTCAAGCTGTGTTCAAAGGGACCACACACATGCTTCTACAGATATAAAGAGTGGTATTGGACTTGCCATACATTAATTGTGTGCCCGACATCTGAGCTGCATGAGAGAAACATTTATCATCGGGAATATGCGAGATGCAATGCTTCTATATATTAATATCGAGTGGGGGTTAGCCAAGCCCGGACCCAGCCTGGTGACCCGTCATAAATGACAATGTTCGTGGAAATAACCTTTCAATAGCATCATCATTGGTTCTTCAGTACCGATCATCTAAAACTCAGACTATATGCCTACTTCACATACATTGATGGATGCTAAGTAGTCGTATGACCTGCATTTCACGAAACGATCGTACTGCACTCCTGGGTGTCTATTCTCGAAACGTTCTTACGATTAACATTTTCATATCCCTACTATACGAATCTTTAAGATTGTCGTACGATCGTAAGAACGTTTCGAGAATAGGCCCCCTGGCCTAAATCAGTCCGTGTGCCATGTTTATACGATAGCAGGAAATTACGTATACCTCTGTGTAAACCCGGAGTATAACCTTTTCTTCAGTGGATGGTCAGTACCAGGAGTGCGATGTCGTGAAGTCATTTCTACCTCTATAAGACCATTTTAGGAGAAGTCGTAAAGATGGAGAGAGAGAAAAAGCTGTACCACATCGCACTGATCTTTCTATAATTAACTTACGCGAGAGCAGAACGATCCATCTTCATACGGGGCGTAATCGGTGTCACAGATAATGCATAGACTCCGTCAAAATCGTTACGTACATGACGTTGATATTTCCAGAAGTTGATATCGTGGAATTATTAAACAGCTACAGCTTTTTACTTCCGAATTCGACGGTCGTTATGACTGAACTGGCGCACGCAGCGAGATAATCGAAAGTAATATTAATTAACGTTGTGCGACATATGCATGGGTGTTTCAATTTCGTCGTAATTCTATCACATTCGTACATTAAATATGTCCTCAGTTTCTATGTACTATGTTTTATTAAATTTTGTATGAAGTGCCGTTTCACCTTTTGCAATCTTCGATATGGTCGAATAGCACGTAGGGGTATCCACCGAGTTACGGATCCTCGGGTTTGAGTTAATAATAATAATAATAATAATAATAATATAGGTTATTATTAATAGATTGAATTATATGTTCAAATGCATTTAATTTAACGTATTGTGATGCATAGAGCTTCAATATACAGACAAGTAAAGGAATGCAGCATGGATTATTAAACGTCCATGTCCAATAACGAATATATAGAGATTATTAACCTCGTGTCTTTAGATATCGTCTATATCCTGCACTTAGGGATAATCTCTATGTATTAGACGAGCTCGTCTAATACATAGAGATTATCCTAGCTCGTCTAATACATAGAGATTATCCCTAAGTGCAGGATATAGACGATATCTAAAGACACGACGTTAATAATCTATTTATCATATAATGCCAAGCTTAAATACTTCTCTATAAAAAGAAAACATCAACGTGTAAATCGACATTTTATAAAGTTACGCGTAGGAATACATACATAAATTGTAAACCGCTTCACGCATTGAAAATACCACAATGCCGGAAAGAAACAAGTTTAAGAATAATTCTTATTACAAATTGTAAACATATATTAAATACCATCGAGTACCATATCTAGTTTTCGATCGTAATTGTTTACTATTTCCATATAGTAGGATCTATAAATAGTAGTCACCACGATCAGAGCTTCCTAATTTGCATAGTTATTAGTCAGGCAAAGTGGCATGATACACGAAATATCTGTATACTTGCTTGTTCTCATAAACGTAATTGACTTGCATTCTCATTATTGGTTATTTCAAGGTAATTTTATTTTTATTTTTATAAATACTATGTTATTAACATGTTTGCAAATAATATATGGCAAACAGTGTAAATAATGTGCATATTCAACTTTCCATTAGTTGATAAATAAATGTATCAGTCTAAATAGTGTATAATAAATACCAAAATAATACGTATATTTGAAATGTATTTGGGGATGTGTACAGATGTGCATTGATTGAACGTGTAAATGCCAATTTATGACTGCAAAACTATAATAATTGGTTCGTTTCCGTTTCTTAATGTTATAATCGAGCCGAAATGAAGTAAGATTGTATTTTAGTTATAGGTTTAATGCTATCATGCAAAATCAGAAACATCCGGTACGGTAGTAGATAGACCAAAACAAAATCCCACTAGTTTCCTATTCAAAATATACAATCAGTATTGCACTTACACAAACATAATTCAACCTAAAATCATCGATATATTTGAGAAAAATGAAACGCATATTGCTGAGTTGACCTCGGCGATAATTCGGACACGGGAAGCGCGACATGGATATCCTCTTCCGGTTTCCATTTTGTCACTCCAGAGGTGCAATTTTCTCCCTAAAGTTGACGTACCATCGACAGCGGAATAACACTTCACGCTGACTAGCACTTGCTAGACAACATTCACCGGACGACTAATATCAACCGCAAACAGTTCCACTGCTAATGAACTATCTGCAAATATGCCCTAGAGCACCACAGGTAAACAGAGGCGTGCTATAAATACATCCAAGGTTTTTGCGTTGCGCTGCGACCGTACATGCTGAAATCTTTACCAGAATGTACCCGGTACTTGTAGCTATAAGGTCTGCAAATATGGAAACAAGAAATCTATCGAATTTGGATATTTAAGGTGTGTCCATAACTGGTTATTTCTACATGCATCTTTGCCATAATATGTTGCGCACTATATATGTAGATACCTTTTTTTTAATGTCCCATCTTTCATTATTAATAATCACCGTGATCATATACCAAAGTACTCAGTCACCTATTTACGCTCACTTCCGTCCATTACATATATCTGAGTATGCTGGGGCGGGTGGTAGCACAGTGGTAGAACAGTTGGACTTCGGAGCCAAAGGTTCCAGGTTCAAATCCCACCCCGGGGGC
>JAUTBT010002523.1:0-10063 GCA_032361225.1 Lepetodrilus schrolli | reverse complement strand
AAACTTTCAGTGACTTTCTTTCCACTCAGTCAATTTTTAAAATGCCTGAAATGATAAAATGACTCCCTTTACTTGACTGGCATGAGTTTGTTGAAAAAAAATGAAGACAATGTGTACATTTTAAAAGGTATTCACACAATTCTTGTGTTAATACATATAAAAATGTATGCAATCCTGTGTGAATATCCACAAAAACGTACGCATTATCTTCAATTGATTTCATCAAACTCGCGCCATTCAATCTGTCAAATAAAGGCAGTTATTTTTGTCATTTCAGGTTTGTTAAACATTGCTTGAATGAATTGAAATTCACTGAAAATTTAATACATTTGACACTTTGCCTGATTTTAGACATAGACTGTAACATATACACATTATTGATTTCATTCACCAAAATGTATTTGAATGCTATCTGTTATTATTATTCAAGGATGCATATCATTACGGAGTATATCTTTATTAATGTTCCTGTGTCCATTTATATCACTCGGCACAACGTTGACAATACTTTTCCCTGGGAGGCTTACGTTAATGATTTAATAAGCTACGTACTGTGTCTGCTTTACTATTTCTATGGCGTCTAGACAGTATACGTTTTTGTTATAAAAGCCAATAAAAGATTGCTTTCAGAAATAGACATTTGTAAGACACGATGTGGTAGTTCCCCTCGGTACCGTTCCGCGTAACGATCGTAGCGCTACAAGCTCTGTAAGTACACCTATACTTGTATAGTTACGAAAGTAGAAGTGATGCGAGAAACGTCCCTGCAAACACACAACGTTATATAACGTTACTACAACGTTGTAATAACGTTATAACGTTGACATAACGTTGTAATAACGTTATATAACGTTGTGTGTTTTCCGGGCAGTACCTTATTATCAATTATTGTATGAAGTAAGCCCCCTGGGCTTATACCCCAGGATATACGGTACTAGTATCCAACTGCTGTCTCTACAGTGTCCCGTTACAGTGTGAATAATTCATATGTCTCTACGCCATTTAGAAATAAAGAGAACAAACGCGGGAATAGATTCTCACCCTGCCAAACGCCATATTCACAACGAATAAGATTTTAAGCTTTTCTATATTTCTGAGGCATAAAAGGGCAATGCGTCTCGGTAGCACCTGTCAAATAAATAATAAAGAACTGGCATGGTTCATTAATAAAGGGCATGACTCCATGCTAGATGTATGGCAAAGCATTATTTGTATAGCACCTTTCAAAATGATTGATGTATATTTATGGTTCTCGGTTACTTGTACCATGCACCCCATAAAAATAATTTTATACAATATTGTATAATACAAAGATATCAATATGCTTGCTTCAGTTCCTACGTACGTTACCGGTAGCTCTCGGTTTTTCCCCACAAATGTGTATACTTAGATAGGAATCTAGGCAGTACAACGTAATACAATTGGCTATATGGTAAATGCATATGGTACTAGATATATACATTGATTTTCATCCATTCGAAAAGAATTACATTACTAAATATAGAACTCGGGTCGTTAGGAGGCGGCGTCCGTCATTCAATCAATTTATGTCAATGATTGAATGCCCTTCCTTCTATCCAGTCCGCACAGTACTGTCAACGTGAGAACCGCTGAACGGTAGACATCAATTAAGGTAGGCAATCCATTTCCAAACAGCTATGTATCCTATGTCTTGTTTCTTTTTGTTTCTAAGCTCGTTTAAGGTAGCAATATGCTAGTATGGTATTATTTCCTTAGAGATGATTATATAATATACGATTTGAATGTTATAAAACATACTACCAGAAATATTAATAAATACCAGAGCAGTCTTGGTTATGTTGCGTGACCGTACTAGGTATACGTTGTAGACATTCTTCAAAAAGGAGCCTCCGTTGCTCTGATATTAACATGCCCTGTTCGGGCTTACAGTAGCATTGTTTCACACTATCGATTGGCCAACCAGTGTATGCTGTTATTTACTCAGCACCAGTAAATTGTATCACGGCGCAATGTTATCTCTTCCATTTGATTTGCTTGCATTGAGTGATGATATTTGGTTGAAACCTCTGTTTGTAATTGATTTTAAATCATATTGGCAATAAAGTATGTGGCAAGTTTATGTGGCAAGTTTACTCTCTGTTCTTACTTGTTATTTGTGGTTGTCGAAACTTTATTGTGTTACTAAATAATATATTTTTAGTCATCTGCGTTATCGACTTAACAATTATTTTGTTATTTCCTTCATAAATTTAGTACTATAATTTAGCATACATCTGCAATCTTTTACTAATTGCTACCATTATTTACAGTCTTTTGATTAACGAATTGACATTCTTTCTTTTGTATTACGTTACTTTGCTCTTTATAACGCGGGTATTGTCTAATTGATAGGTAAGGATCCAATTTTCATTTACCCGTCTTATAGAGCAAATCTCATTTTCATAACAATTTTAATATGTCCATATATATTCATCATCTAATAATTGATGTCTACATATATCAAGGTATTTAATGAATACAATATAATCAGTTGCTAAATCACTTTTTAATCTTCGATTTTTAAAAATCTGAAATATTTGAAGCAATATTACACCTGCAGCATCGTTATCGTTTTTGTTTTGTTGCGTTTGCTTAGTAGTTGGTTGTTTGTTTCGGTGGGCATTTTCTTGTCTCTTTCTTCATTGTGTGTGTGTGTCTGTGTGTGTGTGTGTGTGTGTGTGTGTGTGTGTATGTGTGTGTTTGTGTGTGTGTATGTGTGTGTGTGTGTGTGTGTGTGTGTGTGTGTGTGTGTGTGTGTGTGTGTGTTTGCATATTATTTTCTCATTTGGAATTAACAGCAGGTTTCCGTTGTCGTCGTTCGTAAACAGGAATTCCCATGAAACGACATGCCGATGAATATACAGTATGTATGTATGTATATTGTTACTAGCGCACATGAAAAAAATAGCATTGCAATAATAATTAAGTATACATGCATGAAAACACAATCAATACCCTTACCTACACTTATCTAATCCTCAACGTTCTTGTGTATATGACTACTTTAGAAATATTACGGGTAAGCTGACTATATATCAAAGACTGATATAAGTAATGTATTCACGTGAAACGCCATTCCCTCCGAATAAATCCTCTATCGAACACTTCCTTTTTCTGAAGAATTCATTTAGACAGACACTTTTAAATAGTTGAATATGCAAAATACAGTATGTGAATATCGAAGCCTAACGGAAACATAAATGGCACTTTCCAATTGTCATATCTGATTATTTCTTTGTACGGTAAATTTACCGGAAACCAAAATTTGACTTTTCACGTGTGGGACTGCGTTTTACGAAAGGATCTTACCATAGCAGGAAGTGTCAATCCATTTCAATGGTATTTTAAATTTCCGCCAGGATTCACTAAACGTATGTTTAAACCCCCAATAGTGAAGCATACAACTAATGCATCTGAATCAATGCCATACGTATCCACATCATATGTGATCTTATGTTAACCATGTGTCTCGTGCATGATCTCGACTTGGCATCCAACGCAGTTTGAAGGGGATAGATTAGTCAGTTCACAGCATCAACCCTCTGTTCATGCTCTGATACGTATTCGTCTACTCACATAATCTACGAGTAGCGATAGCACTCCATGTCTTCGTCACAAGACATTGATCTGATCATTTCACTCGCATTCTATGCATGATTCCAACATCTGGACTCGTAACAGAACCGTCACTACTTGTCTAGGTATCGTTTCACGAAGTTCTCATATCTACTACGAGAGCATAACGATCTCGTGGCGATGTCTTATACATGGCGATCGGGTACTTACGAGAGTGTTATATGGTCTCAGATTCAGATTCATTTATTTCTCTAAACCACCTATACGGTGGTACATGAGATTACAGGTGAGAAAATACGTAAATAAATATTATACATGAACAAGACAGAGGGAGAGAATATAACTGGTATGGTATGGTATAATAGCCATACTATTTGAATAGTAAGAAGACATGATTTACGTATCTAGATACGTTCTTTAGATCGGATGCTTTATGAAAATTCATAATACGGTTTGTTGAAACGGGCTTTGACCAACTTAATATATTTACGTAAGTATTGGGTTCTAAGGTGGGCGAGGGATTCACGTTGAAATAGATAATGACGTTCGTCCGCTGCGGCGAGTGACGTACAGTGTCTACATGTTCGGTTTTCTCTAGGGGTATTATCCCAGCGACCTGTTTCAATAGGGAGTTTATGGTTAAGTGTTCTGAATGTACTTAAATATTTTACGATATTTTCCTGCAGTAACAGATATCGTCAAAATCTTTGTGTATTTTTGAACAGTTTATAAAATGACCCTTTGCTGCTATGTTCTGTTTTCTTTCCATTCTTGTCAAAGTGGGTATAGGCGAGCTTCGCGAAACTATAGGTTGATCGTTAATGTCTTGAAGATGATGAGCATGCGAAAAATCAACACTGGGTTCAAGCTTCATAGCAACACACATATCGTACACCTTGTAGCTGATGCTAATGGTGCATTCAGATGTGTTTGCTTGCCATTGGAAATGGCATCATTATTAATATAGCTTCATATGTGTGTGTGTGTGTGTGTGTGTGTGTGTGTGTGTGTGTGTGTGTGCTAGAATTGAATTTGAATTGGCATTCTGTTCATCTTGTAACATTTCCATCGCAATGTTAGCCTGTTTTCATCGAGGAATGTTACCATGTTATATTACATATTTGACACAAGGGCATACAATCTCAGGTAGTTGACCTTCTAAATGGTAAGACATGATTAATTGTGTACCATGCGCCACTGTGAGTGTTTAACTGGGATACAGTTGATTGATTGGTAAGACGATATGATGGTTGTATGCCTTTAATAATATTTTCCCGCAAACTTCTCATCTGGATTTTGATATAAATATTCATATTTGGGACCATATTGGAATCATTTATCGGACGTTTAGAAATGTATATCCTTGATTACTGCATTTTCTAAGTTTTCATAGTAATGATTCCATGGATTTTTAAAAGAATTCAATTGGGATTCCTCCTGCCAATAACTGAAATAAAACGGTATTTGAAAATATATTATATGACTGACTTGCTATTTTACATGCTTAATGAATTTTGCTTTTCAGTGGAAAACTGTTTTGTGTGTGTGTGTGTGTGTGTGTTTGTCTCCTACTAAGATTTATCCATTTATTATGTATATGTAAATATTCAGATGTATTTATAATATTATATGTGATACAATTTTTAAATGGTCACAACTCAGTAATTGTTTGATATGTTGTTAGTATTTTGTTGTATTTTTTAGATGACCTGTTCAGAATATAATATATGTATATACATGCATTCATTAATTCAATTATAATTTCATTTCCATACTTACTGAAATAAAAAGCTATATATCAGTGTAATTTATTCTATATTTTAAAAACAGCTCTTTTAATTCAAGTATCAATCGTAGTGATGATACAATACTTATCCATTTATTAAACTATTTCGTTCGGAATATGTAAATGCAATGATATACCACACGGTTGTTCAATCCAGTTGTCGAATATCTCTGAAATTAGAAATATCAATTGTGTTTATTATTCTCAAACATATTCCGTTGTTATCATGGTTATTGTTTGTTTTGTTTTTCTTAAAGTAGGAATGTCTTTGTATCATACTTACTGTACATACGATGATCATAATTTGCAATCGCATAATTGCGATAATGAAATAAACGGTGGCACCTATAGTTGTATCATAAAAGTGTTAAGCATTAAATATATTATAGCTTACTATGAGTTTGTTCTGAATCCTATACCCATCATAGCATCATTGGTCACAATCATTGGTCAATATACAAATACTATTTTATACTATTGTGTGACATGCAACAGTCTGCATATATAATTTACAGCATGAATTACTTGAAATAGTAAGTTCCATTTAGTAGGAGGAATTCTAAGGCACTCACTTGACTACGTTGTATTTTGAAACATTATTGATAATGAAAACGATTCCATCGATTCTGGTCACCTCGAGATCTTCCTTGTCTTCCATAATCCAGTAGTGGACATCTCATGAACCCACTCCTTTTATAATTATTCAAAATTATTCCTTCAAATTATTCAGAATAGTTGGATCGTTTCAACAATTGATAATAATAGTACCATACATTGTAAAGTATATTATGACAACCTAAATTCGTTACTTGGCCTGACGTAGCGTGGGGAACATACGGGCATGTTGTAAAAACGAAAGATACAAATGACGGACGTTAAGCGGGCATAATGGTCTGTGCCTACTAATGAAATATCAGTGTTGCAATCAAATTACTAGTATATGATTTGCACACGATAATCGATGAGTTTGCACATCACCATTGAAAAAAAAGCGATATAATTCGATGAGTTCGCAAACTATTGAAACATTTTAGCCATAAGTAGTATATTATTTGCATTCACATTATCACGCATGCGCAGCATCACTGATTCTGAGCACCAGAAATAGAATGGATTTGAATTGCGCTTGAATTGTTTGTAGTAGAATATGCACACTTTATACTACTGTCATTTGGGCATAATAGCCATAAACGTTATTTAATGACAATGAACATTCTTATCCGTCACACAGTACAACCTGTTACGAACAATAAATAGCTGTAATCGGGTCTGTAAACTCTTCAGCTAATCGACCCGAGATTTAACCTGGAGCATGTCAAGTTTACCTGTCCGTATATCAACGACATACTTTTACAATTAGGCACCGAGTATCAATAGTGTCGGATTACAGTTAATATGACCGTTATATACCAGTTTTCATTCATCAATATTATGCAAATAAGTGATTAATGAAGCAATACTACTTTCTATTTTCCAACCGAAGGAGAGATTGCCATTATTATTTGCTTTATGAAACCCGGTTACACCCATACGCATTCCCCAAGGAACGTTTTTTGCATAATTTAAACGCTAAATGTATCAATAGTGTGCGAATTCGTCGAATTATATTGTGTGTTTTTTCAGTGTTTGTGTGCAAACTCATCGAATATCGTGCGCAAATCTAATTTGATGGCAACACCGATATTTCATTGGTAGGCCTGAACAACGATACATCTTAAAGTTGCAACATAGGTACATCTTAAAGTTACAACATAGATACATCTATATAACAAAGCCATGCACAGTATCGCAACACATATAGATTGCAAATCAGTTATCTGGGTTTAGTCATCGTAAGTTCGTCCGCACGCTGTGAGCCGCAATGCCACCAAATAACCAATACGAGGATTACGAGCTTGTCGGTGCTTTCTTCACATGCTGCCAGTCTCTTGTATAAACACCCGGAAGGTAGTGCCTATGATTATAAAAGCGGAACCCTCACTTCAGAAACTCAGCATGATTAATCCGTTCCGATCAGACACCATGGAGGTCATGACCCGGATATTCAATTCGATGAATCAAAATGGCGGCCGTCGTTCCATCTCGTCTGGCGCAATCCCAAGAGAGAAGAACTGACAAGCGACCGCAACCTGAAAGACGAGAATTGATTGGTCTCCAGTTTCACTTACCGGAATAACGAAGGTTTATTTTCTGATAGGCAAATAAAGGAAAGTTTAGATGTCAAAGGGAGGCAACTGTGTGTAAAGAATAGTCATTCCTTCTCTCTGCACCTTATGCATCCCCTACATTTGATTTTGGTGATTGAATTAATGGTTAGGAATCGTAAAGTAAGACCAGGTCTAGATTATACCCTAATTGCGGTCCATAGCCTCAGTTCTAAACTAAATATAAGTGCGCATGGCTCCGAACAATACAATACTCCGGCGTGAAGGACGACTGGGAGTTGAAATTAACCTAGAAATACCTAATCTCACCATTTTGAACATCATTCCAACACAGCTGGTAATCGCATAATTAAAGCATGCCTAAACGATATCGGAAATTTGCTAATTGTCTAATAGCCAAAGGGATTGCCAGGGAAAATTAATATTCTTGTAAATACGTTACAAATAGTTCTTATGTTTGAATAATTTGATATCTTAGTAGACGCAGTCTTGTCTGATTTCGCAATGGATGATGTATCGCGCTGTCAACTTTAACATTCGGCTTTTGCGTTGAAGGATTGTTTTCTGAAACGTAATGAACATTCTCCTGTGCAGGCGAGATATATATAATGAAAACATCATCGCTGTTTGAGTGTCGTGTTTTTTTTATAATCCAGGTGGGTTTTTTCTACACCAATGTCAGTCAGTTCTTCTCCTTGAAATATCGATTACCGTATCAGGGGCCATATTCCAACAGCTATAGTATACACAGCGCCAGTTTAGTAACACGTAGACCTGCCACTATATTCCAGTCCTGACCACGGCCCTGGATGTTATATGAAACTACTTCCACATGTTTATGCCAATAATACATAATGAGGCACACATATATCAAGAAATTGCAATGTCTTTATATAACCAAAAAATGAAACGAGAAATTTCCAAATTATTCCAACATGTGGACACGGTTTTTCATGTGTCGTTATAAAGAACCACATTGGAGAGAGAAAAAAAGAGTGATCGCAAATTACTGCAGCTGGTTTCTATTCTGTGTTACCATAACAGGGGCAACATATTGAAGTTTGGATAAAATTACATAGGAAAAATACCAGTTAAACCGGGAAAATCACATAGACAAATACTCTCTATTTGAGCCCTACGCCATCTTGGAGGCGAGTAACTGATGATTGTGCGTCTCTTTTAGAGAGACTATTGCACCCACCTAGGCGTGTATTCATAGATAAGATCTGCATTCAGAGATAACATCTGTATTCAGAGGTAACATCTGTATATACAGAGATAACAGATGTATTCAGATCAAGCATCTGTATTGATATCATGACCAAATTCAAGTGCTTTGGCACGGACCTGGAAATCGACCAAAATCAGATGCTTTGCTAAGACTAGATGACTCGGCTCGGAGGAAACGAACTTGCACTTGTTGTTCCAAGCAGCTCCCTTGTTTATCAATAGTTCTCCCACATACCATAACATATCTAAGTTCTCTTAGATTCTAAAGAAAATGTGGCATTTAACTTTGCCATCGCACCCACAGTTTTTCAAGTACGTCAGCCAATTTGAAACGTGACCTTATGAAATATTTAGACAGGGTTTAATTTTGTCACGAGAAAACGTATCAGCTGAATATCTAATAATAGCTTGCTTCCAGTATGTGCACAGACAATCAAGCGGTTTGTAGTGCAGTGGAAAATTATCCGACTTTGAAGACAAAGGCCCCGAGTTCAAATCCGCCATTGGGACCCGACATCAAGGCCTGTTGTAGACATGGTTGTGATAGAAATGCAGTTATTATCCTTGGTTCGTCGGGACCAACTGGTTAGTTCAGTACTACGAGTGTTGCAGATTTCATCAGGACATAAATTGGCAAAACGCGATATGAGTTCAATAATTTCATATCCAAATAGTTTATGCAGAAATATCACCCGTTTTATAATATACTAGTAAATACAACTGTAGTGTATAACATGGAAATACATACTAGTTTTTGAAGATATGCCATCAGTCTACTAAGAACAGCATTGATTTCATACCAACTAGAGTATGGAGGAGAATACATATGTTAAATTATTATCTTAATCTACATGTATTTGATTTGGCTTCTCCAAAGTACTGTTGTGTGGTAAGTAAATATACTCATGCTGTATGAATATGTCAACCCCCGTGAGTTGGAGGAAACTACCGCCACAACTGCACTAGTTCTGTCTAATTAAGTTATTTCATTGGTCGAGAACCTCAAAGCATTAATCATTCCCATGCTTATACAAACTACTGAAAAATCGTTATGTTGAAATCTTATCAGACTTCTAGGCAAACATCAATGCTGAAGCTCTGATAAGCACGTATTTCGTGAAAGTTAGTTCCTGAACTGAAGGGTTAATATAATTCTATCAAAAATCTATCGTTCAATCTCCCCCCCCCCAACCAGCCCCCCCCCCCCCAGTTATATTCCCTTTGGCAATAGCTACAGAGATGAATCACGTGACCCTGTATTATGTAAACGTCTTGACAACTTTTC
>JAUTBT010002522.1:0-10063 GCA_032361225.1 Lepetodrilus schrolli | reverse complement strand
ATTGTGTGTGTATGTGTGTGTGTGTGTATGTGTGTGTGTGTTTGTGTGTGTGCTATGTGCATGTCTGCGAGCGTGTGTGTATGTGCGTGTGTGTGTGTGTGTGTGTGTGCTTGCGTGTTTTTTTGTGTGTCCGTGTCCGTGTGTGTGTGTGTGTGTGTATGTGTGTGTGTGTGTGTGTGTGTGTGTGTGTGTGTGCGCGCGCGCGCATTTAAAAAAAAACATATATAAATCGAGAAGTAAAGAATTTTCTTTGATACGGAATGATGAATGAAACAGGTTAATTAATTGTGAACTATGCTATTATTTATTTTGTGTTTGACAGTCGTTAATGATTTGCAATTTGGATTTAAATAGCACCACGTGACCTAGAGTAAGTTCACCCATTCAAAAAGAAAACCATAATGTTATAATTATATCAACGCTAAACAAGTATATATCTCGATATTGCCTGTCGTGTACCTTTCCATCATGGGTTTCTAAAAATATGTTATATTATCATCCACGATCAAAGATTACGCTTCAAATATTATACTACCATCAATTCTTTCAAGGCAATGAATATAATACGATTAGTTATATTTTACAATGAATGCCACACTTGAACTTATAAAACGTTTTACAATTCCTAGCCTGCGGAGAAATCACGGCCATGTATCCTGAGATGACTCATGTTCAATGAGATTGCTGTCTAATGTGACGTCTGTTTAATAAGGAATGTTAAGAGCGAGACGAGAAAAATCAGCGAGGCCCGATGGCTATAAATGTTGGCCGATATCAAAGTCTGAACAGTGCCTTTAGAGTTCACACTTGTAGCTGAGGGCATCGGTGCCTTCCAATTTATTCCTTCAACATTTGCCATTTAAAAGGATAAGAACAACCATTTTGAATTATTCCATAGTTGAGCATTGGCAAAGACGCTTTTGTGAATTCTATCCCCCCAGGTAAGTTATTTTGTATTTTATTAATATTTTGGTTTATTTTTTTAACGCATTATTAGGATAGTATGGTCAAAATCATACATTTTATAGAATCTAAATAGAATATAATAAAGAAATGTCGTTTTTAAAACAAATTTTAAAAGATTTAATCTTACATTCATTATTTGAAGAGAGAAGTACTACGTATTTTTCAATTATTAAAAGAAACAAAACATGAGTTTGATATCTAAAATGAAGTTGTAAATAGTTATTAAATATTAGCCAATATTATTATAGTATCTTCAATTTAACAGTAAAAATATATAGATTCAGGTTCGGGAATGGTAACGAAATAATTTTACTGAAAATAACTTTTAATGTCCTCACATAATCTGAAAACTGATCAAAGAGATTGATTCGATTTTTGATTGTTGTATTCAATATCTCTAACAGAACATTGAGAATATTTGAAAATTCATAATTGATATATGTAATTATAATATATTAGTCGTGATGCTTATTAATGCATTAAAAATCACAAACTAACTAAACGAGCAAAGTGGTCGAAAAAACTCTTTCAATCCGATTCACTTTGCTCCTAACGATAATACATATTTCGCTGCTATTGTTTCGCCCGCCTAAGTTTGTGGTTAAAATGTTTGAGTACTTACTTTGATTAGCAGTTTTAGCGCGGGAAATTATACTGTTACGGTATCTTGATAACGTATTATCCATGCAAAAGGCAATCTGGAAATTCCATCTATCGACATTTAGTACCAAACTGTGTTTAATGGCCTGCGTTTCACGAATTGGTCGTACTGTAGTCCAGACATGCGCCTATACTTTACTATAACAGGAAATTACGTCTCTATTTAAGAACACCACAATGAGGTTTTCCCTGGGCGTCCTTCTGGCGATAGTGGCGTGCACATCCGCCGTCTACTACAACCCGCAGAGCAGCTCTCGCCAGTACACCCGCCCAGCAGGACACATGGCATCTAACCTGCAACAAATGCTCTTCCCCAGTAAGTATACGCACAGGAATTAGGCTGCACGAGTCACCTTAAGCTCCATACACTTACGTCCGGGTTGGTGACTTTCTAGAAGTCAACATCAGCTCCCGAGATTACAAACCTTTCATGATGAAATCAAATATTGTTTGGTGATTTGAGAACAAAATTTGAAGAATAAATTGTACTTTAAAATGTTTCGTAACTGCCAGATAGCAGATTCGAAAGCTTACTAGTCTTGATGTCATATTGTGTGTGTATGTGTGTGTGTGTGTATGTGTGTGTGTGTTTGTGTGTGTGCTATGTGCATGTCTGCGCGCGTGTGTGTATGTGCGTGTGTGTGTGTGTGTGTGTGTGCTTGCGTGTTTGTTTGTGTGTCCGTGTCCGTGTGTGTGTGTTCACATCCTTACGAACGTATGCGTAAATACATCTCATCTCATTACAGACACAGGCCTGCCCTTACGAGGACTGTTGACGCGTCTCGGTTTATTTGGACAGAATCAGGGCGCCGCCACACCAATGAATCCAGCCCGCAGGCAACCTATCATACACACACATGTAAACGTTATCACGAATCCAACTTCCGGTCCACCCGGAAACAGCATCAGTCTTAAGGCAGGTGTACGGTTTGGACCCGGGGGGATTACCGGCAGGGCGGTTGCCCAGCCAACGTTCGGACCCGGCGGCGGCGGCGGTGGGCCCGGGTATGGTAGAATTGGACCCCGGAGAAGAAGACCCGGAGCGGGAAGAGCTACGATTGCGACTGGAATAGCAGGAAACCAGGGAGTAGGAATAGGACACGCTTTAGCGCAAGGTGGAAGAAACGCAATAGCGTCCGGTATTGCAGGACACGGCGGGGTTGGAATCGGACACGCAATATCGAGACCTGGCGGAGATATTATGGCGAACGCGGGCACTGGATATGGCCCACAACCCCAACCTGGACCGATGGGAGGAGGCGGCGGATATGTATCCCCACTTCCGGCACCTGGATATGGACCGGGACCTGGAATGTCAGGCAATGCAGCTCTTGGAATCGGACAAAGATTATCTTCAGCCATTAGAAACGCAGTAGCAAATGCAATAGCAGGAGGAATGGGAGGTGGAATGGGAAGAGGAATGGGAGGCAATCCCGGATATGGCGGTGGCGGCAGAGGTAGAGGCGGCCGTGGTGGAGGAGGCGGTAATGCAATAGCAACTGGAATAGCAGGACATGGTGGAGTCGGAATTGGACATGCAATATCAGGGCCAGGTACTGGTGGCGGCGGGTATCCCGAACCTGGGCCGATGGGTGGGGGCGGATTTGTATCCCCACTACCGGCACCCGGAACTGGAATGGGGCCTGGAACAGGCAGAGGTGGTAGAGATGCAATTGCTAGCGGAATAGCAGGACACGCTGGAGTTGGAATTGGACACGCCATAGCCCGAAATCGTGGGAATGCAATTGCTACTGGAACAGCAGGACATGCCGGTGTAGGAATTGGACACGCAATTTCGGGGAGGGGCAGAGGCAGAGGCAGAGGCAGAGGCGGAGGCGGAGGCGGCAGCATGCCGCGAAGAGCTGGCCGTGGCCGTAATGCAATTTCAACCGGAATAGCAGGAAATGATGGAGTAGGGATAGGACATGCGATTGGTGGTTCAAACGGAATAGCCACTGGCATTGCAGGTCATCGTGGAGTGGGAATTGGACACGCAATGTCTGGAGGAGGCCCAAGTGGGCGTGGACGTGGACGTGGATATGGACCTGGTGGTGGTGGCATGGGAGGTGGTATGGGTGGAATGGGAGGTGGTATGGGTGGAATGGGAGGTGGTATGGGTGGAATGGGAGGTGGGATACGAGGAACTGGCGGGAATAGACATATGCCTGCTCAAGGCAGCATTGGACCTTCATATCAAATGGCACCGACGCAATGGCAAGGTCAGTCTGACATGCAAAATCCTGCAGGAGGCGCTGGATCTCCGAACGTAGCTTCCCGGATAATAAGAGATCTCAGTACGAATGTCGGCAATGCGATGTCTGGTAGAGGACGCGGACTAGCGGGACTAGCACAAGGAGCAGCAAGTATGGTCAACAACTTACTGACGGGACGCAATGCAGGACCAGGGGCCGGTCAACCAATGTATGATCAACCTCTTCCACGAGGTACAACCAGCATGGTTGGATCACCTGGAGGCACTGGCGGAGGCACGAATATCCCCATGGGCACTCCCGGGTCAATGGCTCCAGCGGGGAATAGTGTAGGAGGCACGGGTGTCATGAACAATCTTAGTGGTATGAATCCAGGCGGCAATACGTTAGCTGGGAACCCAGCTGGTGTTGGAATGGGTCCTGGTAATGCGCAACCAATGGACATAGGAGCACCAGGGCCGGGTCAAGGAGGTGGACACGGGCCTGGAAATACTGGCGGTATTTCTTTAGCTACAGATCCTGTCTTCACGCAACCAGGAGGCGGTGGCGCCCCTGGAGGTGGTGCAAATCTAGGATCTGGAACATCACCAGGCGGCAACTTCATGTTCGACAGAGGGATGAACGCTGGGACACCGCGACATGTCAGTCCAGGAGTGGGAGGTTTACAGCAGCTTGGCACCGCTAACCCTAATAGTGTTGGCGCTGATCCTCAAGCAGGTGGCATGGGAGGTGGCATGGGAGGTGGCATGGGAGGTGGCATGGGAGGTGGCATGGGAGGTGGCATGGGAGGTGGCGCTGATCCTCAAGCAGGTGGCATGGGAGGTGGCATGAGAGGTGGCGCTGATCCTCAAGCAGGTGGCATGGGAGGTGGCATGGGAGGTGGCATGGGTGGTGGCATGGGAGGTGGCGCTGATCCTCAAGCAGGTGGCATGGGAGGTGGCATGGGAGGTGGCGCTGATCCTCAAGCAGGTGGCATGGGAGGTGGCATGGGAGGTGGCATGGGAGGTGGCATGGGGGGTGGCAACGCAGTCAACGGTCCAAGTGGTGGCATGAATCAAGGACCCGGTAATGCAATGAGTGATCCATTTGGCGGTCCTCACGCTGTAGCCGACCCGTCTTTGGGGGCGAGCTCCGGACCAGGATCCGCTGGGATGGGAAGTGGCACTGGCTCCCAGGGTGGAATGGTTCAACATCCCAGAGTAGTTAGGAATGCAGCCCACGATCCAACCGATCCTGGGGCAGGAGGTATTGGCTCAACCGGTATACAGACTCCAGATATGATGGGACCTTTCTCCGCAGGTCAGGGAACTAACCCAACTGTTGGTTGGCCGAATCATGTATTACTTAACCATCCACTGGTCCAAACCAACAGCAGCAGTGGCGGTATTACATTGGGTAGTGGAGGAATGCCAATTGTAAGTCAAGGACAAGGTACAGGTACAATGGGGCGTGCACTGTCTGAACATCTTAAGATGCATCCTATTGATATTGGTGTTCTTGGCACTAATACAAAGGGTGGCGCTGGAAGACAGAGCACGAGTCCAGTTACTTCAAATACAGTGGGACCCCCTTATGACCTTTCCGGACATGGTTCTCAAGGTACAGCATGGCCTAGTCGATTGGATGTAGGGGCAGGTGGATCAACAGGCCACCCGGCTAATGGTAGAATGAGCAGCGGTGGGCCTGTAGATCAAGGTGGTAATACAATAGGACAAACAAGCAGTGCTCCAGCTGGTCCCAGTAACATGATTGGTCCTGGTGCTGATCCTAATATCGCCGGGAACCATCCAAGCAGGCTTGGCGGAAATGCGGTCGGACCAAACCCTGCAGTTAATACAGTTGCGCAATTTGGACAGGGAATCGGCGCGGGGGGTCCACCATCAGGATTTCATGACCCAGGTACAGCGAGTATGGGGACTGGAACAGGGGCTGGTATGAATACTCCTCACAATCCTGCAGGTAGTACAGCTGTCGACCAATTTGGACAGGGAGTCGGCGCGGGAGGTCACCAAGCAGGAGGAGTCCATGGAACAGGTACTGCGAGTGTTGGGACTGCAACAGGCGCTGGTATGAATATTCCTCACGATCCTGCAGGTAGTACAGCTGTCGATCAGTTTGCACATGGAACCGGGGCGAGCGGTGCCAGAACAGCTGGTGCCGGAACAGCTGGTGCCTCCGGCCCATGGGACGTTGCAGCTGGTGGTCATGCAGATATGCGAACAACAAATGTGCCTGTGTACGATCCACTATTGAGCCGAACTGAAATTATTCCTCCTGACTATACGACACAGCCACCACCTATCGGATTACGTGGCGGGGCAGGTCCTGACGCAAACAGGTCAGCCGTATCCGCTTCTCCGATGCCACAACCGGACCCGATGTCAACACAATTTATCAATGGACAGTCTGGACATTCTCTTGGCCCAGAAACAGTTGGTAATCATATCCATAATGGAAGAGGGTATCCTCTAGAAAGTCCTACGGCCCAAGGAAGCACGGCAGGCAATCCTGGACCAGTAGGAAAGCCTAATCTCACTCGACAGGAAATGGCCACTATTGCAGAGTTAGAATCAGCCCTGGCTTCGTTACGAGCGAGATACGTATATCAAGCCACGCCTCAAGATGTACCTGCTAGTGGAGTGTCATCACCGTGGAGGAAAGGAACTATTAAGCCAGGTAGGAGACTAGATGTAGCCGAGCAGTATGTGTACTAATCGTATACTAGTATACACAAAAAGTGCTAAAAGAAAGCAAGCCAAGGCAAGCTTGTTGTCAATAATATCATATAGTGCTCTCGCATTTATATTTCTTGCTGATTAATATCACAGTCTGATGAAAGGTTTCCCATGCCTATTATATTGCATATCACAGTCTAATGAAAGGTTGCACGCCCATGCCTATATATAGCATATCGAAATATAGCAATTTAGAATGTTGTCATTCGACTCGCTTGACGTCAGTTGTATTTATATTTCTGATACTCGTGATTCACTACTAAAAATGTTAATGAAAGAAAATATAGTTTAATAACTGCTTTAACATTGTTAAATTAAGCTATTTTTCTTTTCCTGATCCAGATTATGTTCATTCCTCGGCGAAATCACAACCAGGGGTCCAGTTCTAAGTACAATAAAGAAAATCCAGGTAATATATAGTCATCTATAGTTTTGAGAAGAATATGTTTCAGTTAAGCACAATTTTTGTCTTCGTGATAAAACCGTTAATTTGACATAAATGGTTTAGAGCACCATACTTTGAAATTATTGCCTACTCAACATCCGTCAAAAGCCTTGGGCCCCGTTCCACAAAGCAAACGTAGCGCTACAAGAGTCGTAACTCGTATCCACGTCATTGCGAGCAATGTTAATGTATATGGGTTACGACTCTTGTAGCGCTAGGATCGTTGTATGGGACGTGACACTGGGTATGCGGACCACTTTGCTAGGTTTTCAACCGCGCTTACGCTTTAAAAAAAATAATAAGAAGATAGACGATGACCAATCAGACAGCATCTCGTAAGTTTAAATACTTACCCATACTGTTGACATGACGTGAGAGTAAAAATACCCGCCCACATAAAATAACATACGACATCATTGCATGGTGCGCTCGCTATGCATAACGGAGTTCTATGTTATCATAGTGTCAACGGTCAGATAAGTAGACAATGACGTTGAGTTTCAAAAGATGACTACGTATAATGCGTTGATGTATAAAGGTTCTTCTTGTTTTGCAGTGAATTATGAAGACCGAAAAGCTCTGATCGTCATCCATAAATCCCTTGTATGCTGAACTCTTGCCTATTATATTTATGACTGTGTGAATATATGGTTTGTTATTTATAAATATACTTTATTGTAGCTTTGGGTTTGTCTTTACTGTTTTACTGAAAGATAAACTAATACTGATACTTGCAAATGAAAGGAAGCGACACGGTAGATTGTCATACATGAAAAACAGTATCGTGTGTGACTCACTGGATAATATACCACTGTTATTTGATAACCATTAAGCTATTAATATGTGGGCCTGTGTTAATGATATGTCGTCATTTATTGTTTCCGTTACTTACCTTCGCTGGGGAAAACACGGCCAAGCCCCCGTTCCATAGAACGACCGCAGCGCTACGAGAGTAGTAACTCCACGTTAATGTATATAGGAGTCCTCTACGAAAGTTCTGTGGAGCGGGACCCACACCCCGAAATTACGAAATATTTTTTGAGTACGATGTCATGCTCAACTCAACGGTTTGTTCACAAATCCCCATACAAAAATGCATGCTTGAGGACGAAATCATAATTCAAAAGGTTTCGTGAACTCGATCGGGTACTGCTTGAGCTCTAAATCTGCGGCACAGGAGTTCGGTGATAGAATGGTAATTATGTTTTTCACATTTTTTAAATATTAGTGATAGATGTAAAAATAAGTCCTTTATGGAGATTTTTTTTTTTAATTCAAATAATATAAAGTAATAATAATAATATAATGGATACATGCTACCAGTCTAGGTCAGCCTCGCCTATTATAATATATTAGATTGCGAGGCGAGGCTGACCCAGACTGATAGCATGCCGCCTTCATATTATTATTATTTTATTGTATTTATTTTAATTTTATTATATTTTTACATAGACCTCTATATTACTTTTTTTTATTAGATCTATCACTAATATTTAAAAGATGTAAAACGATTCTATCACCGAATCCCTGTGATCTGCGGCAGTACCATAGTTCAGAAGATGGATACCGACCAACCCGTGAAAACAGAAATCCATTCTCGCGGCTAATGACGAGTAAATCTCTATAGATAATAATATATCAGGGTGGTATAGTATCCATTTAAAAGCAATGCTATCCTGGTAGCAAACGTATAGTATACCGACTGTGTTGAACAGTGCATACAGCGTGTCAACACCGGAAGTAGTGGGCATACGCGTTGCTTACATATCCGCCCTATGCCAGATTTTCCGGATAGCTCCTTTTTCTTGGTCTCCAAATCTTGAAGGGTATTTTGTATGTTCGAATAAACCACAGCGAAGTAATCCTGAACAGCAAACCAGCTATCCAATGCACATTCCAGCAAATCTTCTCTGTTATAAGGTTGGGGAAACCGACCGCAATGGTGTTCCTTGATGATGGCGTAGGAATGCATGGATGTCGTACACTCAAACGGATGGATTGATTTCCACCGATAAGTGTGTGTGTGTGTGTGTGTGTGTGTGTGTGTGTGTGTGTGTGTATGTGATGTCATTACATTGTTCTGTATGACAATCGTCTTCATATTGTGTCATCACACCGTAACTCGAAGCTGCAGACCCTCTTATTATTTATGAACACAGTGCGAATGTCTACTTGGATAGTGCCAGATACTTTCTTTTACTACTTTCTTTTCCTATCATGCAATATTGAAACAAACAAACACACACAAAGACCTCTATTATGCGAGTGTTGCTTTCCTAGCAGGTTCATTCTTCATAGGGTATGTGTCTGGTGCAGTCTCGAATCTCTAGCTTCGAAAACTAAAATGCATTTTCCTGTGTTGTTAATTCTTGAATTACAGTATATTGGTGTATAACGTAACGATTATGTTATCTTTTTCAATAGTGTTTCAATGTTTCATTGTAAATTGTGCAATGTATGTAATATTCAAATAAGGAAATACAAGGATATGATAATGAATTTTGTTGTTTAATCTTTGAAATAACTTCGATCTGACAAACGTAACAAGTCAACGTTATATATTTAAAGAGAACAATAAGTAAATGGTTTCCGTTCCACAGAACGATCGTAGCGATACGAGAGTCGTAACTCGTATCCTTACATCCAAAGAATCAGTTGCTGAATCGTACGGTACACCACACTGCAGACCGATAGAAAATTCTCTTAATAAATTTCAACGCATAAATAAAATGTCTGTTATTTTGATTAAGTCACGTTAATAATATTAATTCTACAACAAGTCTACTGCAGAGCATGCGTCCTTATTTTATCGCCAGGTATGAACACACCGTGACGGTTAGTGATATTGAATGTACGTTGTTAAACAGTTAAGAATCTGATTGTTGATATGCATGTAGTCTGTTATACCATAAACTAATGAAAGAGAGGAACAACCATTACGGGAGAGGGAGGGAGAGCGAGAAGGAGCGAGAGGGAGGAGAGAGAGAGAGAGAGAGAGAGAGAGAGAGAGAGAGAGAGAGAGAGAGAGAGAGAGAGAGAGAGAGAGA